>JBBPDH010000018.1:5814758-5832555 GCA_037974565.1 Clupeocharax schoutedeni
ACACACACACACACACACACACACACACACACACACACACACACACACACACACACACACACACACACACAAACGCTTCTCTCACAATTAGTAAACCACCCCAGCAGCCCTGCAGCAGGTAATCATGATTAGTTACTGTCTCTCCTAAAGAAAAGGATAAAGGAACATCCATGTGCTTGTTACTCAGTGCAAGGTGCGTTTAAAAACAAGACTGCATGCTTTTTATTAAGATACCCAGTGGAGTGTGTTTGAGAGAATAGTCTTTACTGGGTGAATTGTCATGCACTAAAATGTACCGTATTGATGCATCTGAAAGCTTCTGGATCCAGAGTGAATAGTTTCTTTATCAGTTCAGAGAGAAACACAGTGTTGGCCAGTTAACATCCAAAAATCATTCAGCATAAAGCCCTGAAGCAGCAGCCCAAAACACTGTACATCCCAATCTAACCTTTAAAGACATTTGCAACCACAAACCACTGACAGTGTGTACTTGTACTTACTGGTGGGTTGATCTCATAGAGCTCTTTGTTTTTGGCAATGGTATCATTGATTTTCTTCTGCATGTTTGAGATGTGTTGTTCATATGTGATGTCACTGGGAGTCTTCCCTGCTACCTGGATCCCCCCTGGACTGGGCAAGGCTGTTAGATAAACTCCTGTAGCTGACTACAACACACACACACACACACACACACACACACACAGTTAACCTACAGGACATTCAGGACAATACTAGTTATATGAAACTATGTAAACTCTGTGTGAGATGAGTGAAGGAAGAAATAAAGCTTTGAAAAGGGCATTACTTACAGCCAAGCCCAGCAACATGTTCTCTCCCACACTGATCTGGATGCGTAAGCCAAACAGAGCATTCATGTTGCGCAGCTTCAACTTATTCATCAGCTGTGTGTGAAGCTCATACTCCAGAAATGGCAACAAGTTACTGATTGCCGTGGCGTTGCCCTCCCCCTGAGCCTTTTTTTTAGTGCGACACAACCTTAGCACAGAGACAAACATTTTTTGGCTGCATATTTCACATATGTTCCTTGCATTTATTTTTCTCCTGATGAATATTCATATAGTAAGATATAAGTACATATGACACACCTGGCCTGTATAAGGCAACCCTTGCCAGTGACGCTGGCTTCAGTTGGCAGGTCTATAGTAGTAAAGAGCACATCAGGGACTTTATAGCGCCGACAGCTGTGGCAGTAAGTGAGCTGAGCTGGAAATGGCATGTTCAGCTCATCATATGGGATGTGACAGAACCCACAGCCTGGGGGTGCTATATCTTCAAACCTATCACAGACATACAATAACAAATTCACCACAATTCAGAAAAAGCACCCTGATAAATGCATGCTCGTTAAGGACTCATCCTCTCTTGCACACACATGCTCACTGGGAAAAAACACATTTATTATGTATAACTGAACTGTGCTCATGAAAAAAACAAAGCATATTTGCATTTTGTCATGTAAATTAAAAAAAATGTATCACACACACACACACACACACACACACACACACACAATCTCTACGTAGATGCATTTCCGCTACCAATTTTTAAAAAATGTGTTAGTGTCTGTGAAATCCAATCCTCTATAAACCTCTAACCATACACAACAGCCTCATTAGTATTGTTTAGTGAGTTGTAGTCCTTTAGCATGGGCATGTGATTAACCTACCCTAACGAGGCTGAACTACCCATATCTCCCTCGCCCTTCTCTGCCCCTGAGGTAAAGACTGGCGCTTGTTGCCGTGACAACCTGTGATCCATGTCCAGGGCGCCGTCTTGCACAAAGCGGGAGCTGAGAACAGCGGCAGTGCCCGATGCAGACAGAATACATACTTCCTCGCTGCAAAACACAGACAGGCACGTGCCTACTACATAAACGTTCAAAGACAAACAGGGAAAAGCATGCATACAGTGCCATGAAGAGTTTGGTGACAACTTGTTTGGTTCTTAGTTTGAGATTTGAAAAAAAAAAAAAGAAATAAAAATATCTAAAGTGTTTTTCTAATACTTTCTATTACTAGAGTACATGCAGACTAAGTATTTATATGTTCATCTCATGTGTCTTACCACACATGAAAAGTAGATTTTAAATAATGATCTGCTCTTTCATTAAAAATGAAAATCTTAAGGCCCAAAGACAGTGTGTCTAGCCTTAAAAAAAACAGGAAAATGTATCTTTAGGGAGTTTTTCTTTGACTCTGCAGCCCTTCTCTCACTCACTAGAACCCAGGCTGCTTTGCTCTGTGACAGGATCAGCTGTAAAAAGCACTACAGAAATAAAATTGTCTTGACTTTTCTTGATACTGTTATGTCCCTTGACACCTGTTGCCAGGCCAAATGGGCTAAGACAAAAGATATCAGGTCATGGCCACAGACATCACAGACATGTTGAATCCACAATTCTGTTTTTTATTGCTAATTTAATGATAGTATGCTGACTAATTAAAATATATTTTATACTACAAATACACATTTCCTGAAATGTGTTGTTATTTTCTTTTATATGAGAAAGATAGAGCTGTACCTTGCTACTACTACTATTATGTGCTGCAGTGTTCACTTCAGTGTAAAGGGCTAGAGCAAAATCATCAGAAGAAAAAGTGAAGGGAAAAAAAAAGGAACCACGGTCCTGAAGACCCTGAATTAACCAGTAAACCATTTATCTCGAGTTATTTTCCACATGGTTACCCAATTAAAAACATTGTTACTGACACAAGCCCTTTCCTGAAGACTGTTAAAACAGTAGGTACCACTAAACCTGACTGTCTGTGTGTACGTGTGTAAATAGTACCAGATGCTGGTAGACTCGCTGTAGCCCACAACCGCATGGCATCCCAGAGCTTTAGCATGGGACTTTATTTCCTGACGAATCTCCTCCCACCAAGCATCTCGTGTCTCTGGTTCATCTGAAACACACACAAGCACAGACTCACATACTTATGCACTAAGCTCTCTCACACATGCTCTCACACAAATGTTCTGTCTGAGAGCAAATGGTTTTTAAAGAGGCTCATGTGAGCAAGCATAATTAAACCCCTTCACGAGTATATAGCAGGACCAGGAGAAGAATGGAGCTAATGACAGTGAAGATGGTGATGATGGTGATGAGGATAATGCAAGTGTAATTATTATTTTGCCATTCTCCTGATGGCTCATCCTCTTAAGCTCAGGGATGTGCAAAATCACATGATCAAACACTCCCAACTGATCAGAGCATCCATTCTCTTTTGCAGTCATGCGTTCTTAACAAGGGCAAACTGCACCCTTTTTTCTGGGCTGAGCCGACAACAGAGGGAGTGAATAAACTGCAAGGAAACAAGAGAAGTGACCAGAACTGAAAAGTGGAGAACACAGTGAAAATACTGAAATGAAGAAAGGGCCAACAAAAAGAAGAAAATTTACAAGTAAAAAACAAAAAACACTAATTTGCAGATATGTTATATATATTCGCCCCTGGTTTTTGATTCTCTTACTGAAAAAAAAAATAAAAAATCACATCCTCCATGGATTATACATGCTTGCAAACTATTGTTTAATTATTTAAGTAATCAAAAAATGTTCAGAAATGCACTTTGCTCCCTGCAGAGGATGTGTTATCTTACACAACTTTAACAAAACGTGCGATTTGACCAGGGGTTAAACTGTTTTTAGGAGTCTGATCTACAATCTGTGCTATAATTTTTCTTCAGTCAACAAGGACTACATCCCTTTAGCAGATCCTGGGAGTCTGTGTGATAAACTGATACTGGGAGCTATTAAAGAAATTAAGGAAATTCTGTTTTCCTTGTCAGCGTTTGGCCTGGGTTAGATTTTGGAACACTGATTTGTGCCTTCACTCATGATCCAAACTCATTGATGTCCAGTAATATTATTTTTCAAACACATACACAAACTGCTTTTTAGTTTTAAACTTCAGTTCTTCTCAAGTGTTTATTTGTCTCAACTGATTCAACTGCATTAACTAATACGAAAAAAAGGTCAGACAACACAGATTATTTAGGGACACTATATGTTGCTACTACAATAACACAGAGACCTCAGTAATGTTTTATCGTACCCGGAGGGAAAATTACTGTCATGAGCTACATGCCCAAGCTTGTGCAGGAATTGCAACAATCTGGATCTAAAGTAACAAAAGCTTCTGTACTTATGAAAAAGACGGGAGGATTTTACCTACACACGTGTTTACAGACCTAGTCTACACAACCTTAATTTATTTAAAGCACAAAAAAGGGTTCCCAATTATATATATACCACCACCACAGAAGACTACACAAAATTTTATTACGACATGTGATAACAATATACACAAGCTCACTGTAGATTGTACACACGCATTCACTGCTATACATGAAAGCGACGGCAACCGTGGAGGGCAGGATCATGGGTACCAGAGACGGAGTTACTGAGGTGTCACAGTTATCATCATGGTAACAAGCCAATGCAAGAAAAGCATGATGGTGCACATGCCTGGCTCTCTGCACCCTCTCTGGATCATTTGGTCATGTGATAACGTGGTCAGGAAGAAGAGGATGCTGAGTAAGGAGTCCGGTGAGGAACAGGCAAAGCCGATCAAAAACATCCAGCCAGAGCAGAGAACAGCTACACAGCCAGCTAAAGCATGCTGCAGCCGCCTCACACACGCACACGCACACACACACACACACACACACGCTGAGCACAGTGCATGGCAGCTCATGCAACACACACTACTGGGTGAAACCAAGTGTGTGTGTGGGCTTTTGTGTCTACAGTACTTTTATATTTTATATGTAAAATGTTTTACCTTTAAGTTGACCTAAGAATTCCTAAGCCAAGGCACTACATGTAATAAAGGAATGCTCCTCTAATATCTATCTGGTGCATCTGTAGTGGTTTGTCCATTATCAATGATCAGAACTGCTTTATTTCTGTGATGCAACATTCGGACAGACATTCTCTCATGTCTGTGACTGTCTTAAATGAGACACAGTATTCCGCTATTAGCCAATACTATAAATATATTTAGCATAAAGTATCATTGTCCTTTTCTAATTACAGGGAACACAAAACTGTTGCCATTGTTAACTGATGGAATGACACAGATACATCAGATAGAGACAGGTATGAAACATGCTAGAATATTGTTTGAAAGCAACTTATTTTTAATAATACACATTAGGGCTGTCACCAGTACTTGATTAATATTGATTACTCATTTAAAAGTAACTGATTTAAATGTATGTTCCTGATGAATCAGCGAAGTCAGTGCATCACAATTCAAATTATGACAATGTCTGCTGATCATTATGAAACCATTTCTAGCAGTCAGCCATCATGTGTTTGTCCATCACTGAATGAGACCCACACCAGCAGGATGTCACAAATGTGAACATGTTTGTGTTTACAGATTTCATGTGTGTGAAGTAAAATGAAATGTTTCTTGTTATAAACTTTAGCAACTGTGTGAGTGTGATCATAAAAATAATTGCTAGTAATAGCAGTCTAGTTTTACTTATATACAGATAGTGAATAGTGACAGCCCTAATGAATGCCAATAGATAGAAAATATTAACTACTGAACGTAAGCAACAAAAGGAACACATTTCATACATATGTATGTTTGTTTGTGTGTGTGTTTATGAGCTAGAGCTGCCAAGGGCTGTGCGTGTATGTGTGTGTAAATGCAGGACTGGGGGTAGGGTAGTACCTGCGGTGAAACTATTCCAGTCTAGCAGTTT
The DNA here is from genome assembly GCA_037974565.1 of Clupeocharax schoutedeni. Lineage (NCBI taxonomy): Eukaryota > Metazoa > Chordata > Actinopteri > Characiformes > Alestidae > Clupeocharax > Clupeocharax schoutedeni. Next base: position 5,820,497 of record JBBPDH010000018.1, read on the forward strand.
GTATGATCTGGTGTTACCCAAGGCTGATTCAAAAGGCCACATTAGTAGATCAGTTAAAGGAGCAGCGAAAAAGAGAGTAGAAAAAAGGAAAAAGGAAAAAGAAGAAAAGAAAAACACAAACTACAAACAAGAGCACAACACTGGACAACACCACTCCACAGGAACTGCAAAGACAGACAAGAGAGTTATTGTCAGAAAAGAGAAAGAGAAAGAGAAAGAGAAAGAGAAGGAAAAGACTGACTAAGAAAGATTAGACTGTTCTCCTAGACTAGGAGAAGAAAGGGCAGGGGGATAGATGGTTAAAGAAGAAGCAGAAGTGAAGAAGAGGAAGCAGAGATTTATCTGAAAGAGAGAAAAAGAGACAGAAAAAGAGAAAGGCATGCAGCAGCACTATGTCACTTGGTCAGTGGCTCTATATCAGCACATCTACAGTAAAGATTAAATACAAGCAGCTCCTTCACTCAAACCATGCTTCACATTCAGTTAACACATACTTATTCTCTCTCTTTCTCAGTGTCTCTCTCTCACACACACACACACCTACAGATATGTGGGTATTTTCTGTGGAGGGGAAGGATGTTTTTGCAGTAAAGAATGGAACTACAAATTACCCTCTTGAAGTAAAGACATTACACAGAGGTATTAGTCTTTTGTGCCTGAAAGTAATATGTAAAGTTTAAGAGTGAGGAATGGAAATGTGAGCCTACATAAAGGTCCTTAAAGTTAAACTATGAACATTACACTTATTACATGTTATGGCTTATTATTAAGTAATTGCATTGAGGTAAAGCAAACAGCACAGTTTATCATTAAAGGAAAATTTCATAATATTTTCTACATTTCTACACAGATCATTTAGTATTTTCATGTGAAATCTACAACAATGTTTCTGACGCAAATAAAGAAACTTTTGTTCCAATCCAAAGCAATCAGTGAAACACATGTCTTGACTGTTTTTTTGTAATGTTAGTAATGTAAATTAATTGCATAAACGTAGCAGTGGTGCACATAAAAATCAGCCAACATCCTCATAACCGTTTATGTAACAGCCAGCATGTAAACAGTTATGACAGTTATAAACAGGGGTTGCCATATTATTTTGCTTTAGTACTCTAATGAGTACCTACACGCCAGGCTCCGAGGGACAGGGTGTCCGTGCCAGGGTCTATACCTCTGCGTGGTTCTGGGGGGTTGTGCGCGCAGTATGAAGTCACAAATTAGGTGCGCATTTGCGCTGTGAAGACTGAAAACTGGTGCGCATATTGCATACCACTTACGTCTATTCAGGCTTGCGTACCACTTATGTTAATCCATGGTTATAAACTTCCTCTAGAATTACATTGTTTGCATCACTCTGGATGTTTACATCTTAGTTGCAGCTTCATACATACCATATACAGACTCACATGGTGTCTATGCATACACTAATTTAACAAAATGGAGCTCACATGCCAATCAGCTGAATGCACCTCTGCATACTAGATACCAAAAATTCTCCCAGGCAAACAAGTTTCTACCCTAGTCGTTCAAAAAAATCTTACTATGCACTTAGAAATAAAAAATTACTATGCCTTAGAAATAAAAAACATTACGTCAGGTGAAATGGGGACATTCAGGCATCAAGCCAGCCTGTAAATCTAGATAGAGCATATGCATCATTGCTGATCACAATTCTATATAGGAAAGTAATTGTTGACTGAGGGATGGCGCAGCATCAGAACAGTGATTTGCAGGGTCGGAAAGGTGAGAAACACACGCCATGAGTATTTCACACAGGCATAGGAAAATCAGGTTAAGACATAAGAGGGTGTAACACCAGAAACGCCATTTCGAAGCATGATAAATGAAGCTTCCTGACACAAAACAAACATTCCAGTGTTAGGACAGTAAGTGTGGATTGTTTACAGTATTGGTATTTTTAAAAAGTGTGTTCAGCATGCATCATTCCAACAGTTACAAGACAGATAGGTAAAATGGATTACCAGATTAAAAGATGCACCATGTGCAGACAAGCAGCAAAAACAAATAATAAAACAAATATGCTCAACAGGAGTAGTTATATGCTTCCCAGGCAGACAGGGCATGCAGTAATAGGCTATGTGATGCAAAACAGATTCCACATTTCACCCCAGACCAAAAGCTAAAAAAAAAAAAGGAAAGTGCCTTTTTGGCTTATATTCACTAAGTAATCTTCCATATAACTACAAAACCAGATGCACAGAGAACTAAGATTATTCCACCAGTTACCATATATATCTACAGATTATGTTACTTCACTCGCAAAGTTTAGTCAGACTGAGAATAATTAGGTCTCCAGTGTCCACTGCACTACATGGAACACTGCACAATATTAATCTCATGTCATGACCAAATGCTTTCTCGATGGCATTTTATCATTTCATACGACGAGTTGTAAGGCGTGCAAAAGTGTAGGGTCACTGTGGGTTATGATGGTGTTGTGAACATGATGTTGTGTGTTTCAAGGTGTCTTACCAGGATTATGGATTCGATCCAGAAGCTTGACTGACCGTGCACTGACCACTCCACCCACATGAAGTAGAAAGCCAGGAGGAAAGCTGGTCAGAGTAAAGAAGGGGAACTCCTGAAACACATAGGCACACACTTTAGGTTAATAAAACTTATAAGAGGTAAACACTACGGAAAACCACAGTATCAAAAACAACGGGAAGACATGCCCATACAGCACCATCATTCGGTAAATACCACAGAAACAATCAGGGGAAACGTTTTTTGGTAACTGCAGTGTGCTCTATAGCTGGGAAAGTCAAAAAGTTGGCTATACAATCAAGCTCTTCAGACGTCCACTTTGCTTTGTTTTATTGCAAACATATGCAGAAATCTACACTGTCCCAGTACATAGGGCAGACTGGATGTATTTTAAGAGCACTAATAAAGCTTTTGATTGTAACATGCATTTGTGAATATTTCACAGATATACAGTGGGAGAAAAAATTCTTCAATCCTCTGCTGGATTTGCAACTTTGGTCACTACATAAAAAATTTTTTTGTAAGGAGAGAGAGAGAGAGAAGATCAACCAAAAATCAAGACAAAACATTTTACATAAAAGTTATAATGATTTGTATTTCAGTTAGTGAAATAAGAATTCAATACCCCAGCAAGACATGACTTAGTACTTGGCGGAGAAACCCTTGTCGCCAAGCACAGCAGTAAGTCACCAGTGGTCAGCCCACTCCTCTAGAGATTCTGTAAAAGAACTCCAGGCTTCAGGAGACTGGCTAGGCCACTCTAGGACCTTAATGCATCTTTCTTTAGCTGCTCCTTTGCTACATTGGCAGAATGTTGTGGGTCAAGATCATGCTGGAGGACCATCCACAACCCATCTTCAGTCTTCTGGCTGAGGGGAGGAGATTCCTGTCCAAGATTTTATGGTACATGGTCCCATTAATTGGGCCCTCAATGCGGTGAACCCTTAGAAGGTCATCCTGTAGCCTTAGAAGAAAAACATCACCGAACTCCATGCTTGACTGTGGGGATGGTGTTCTTCAGGTCATACTCAGTATTTTTCTTCCGCCTAAGACAGCGGGTCAAGTTGATCCCAAAAAACTCAATTTTGGTCTCATCTGACCACAGCATTTTCTCACAAGCCTTTTCTGAATAATTTAGATGTTCATTGGCAAACTTAAGATTGGCTGTACATGTGCCTTCTTAAGCAGGGGGATATTGCGGGCGCTGCAAGATTTCAATCCATTATGATGTAGTGAGTTACCAGTGGTGTTCTTAGTGACTGTGGTCCCAACTGCCTTCAGATCATTAACAAGCTCCTCCTGTGTAGTTCTGGGTTGATCCCTCACCTTTCTGATGATCGGCGTCACCCCATGAGGCAAGATACTGCATGGAGCTCCAGACTGACAGCAACTGATGGTCATTTTATGTTTCTCCCATTTCCAAATAATAGCACCAACAGTTGTCACCTTCTCACCAAGCTTCTTGCTGATGGTCTTGTAACCTATTCCAGCCTTGTGCAGGTCTGCAGTCTTGCCCCTGATGTTCTTTGACAGCTCTTTGGTCTTGCATATCGGTTGTGATAGAGAGGTTGGAATACTTTTTTATGTAGCATTTTTGGTTGATATTCTGTTTCTCTACATATAAATGAAACCACCTTATAAATTAGAGACTGATAATTTTTTTGTAAGTCTGCAAATTTACAAATTCAGCAGGGGATTAAATAATGATCTCGCTCCACTGTTTATGTGTGTTTGATGCATACGTAGTCTTTAGTAAGTGCTCTTAACTGTTGCCAGCTCATTTTTCTCAGTCATTACAGAATCAGGAAAGAATACACTTAGGGATGCTGTTCATTTGCACACAACAATTCACATTAAACTCATGCTAGACAAGTAACCCTTTTACCCCACAAAAATATAAATGTCTGAACTCTTTTGTAATGAAGCAAAGGTTCCCAACCCCAGTTTTAGAGGATGCATTGCTCAGGCATTTTTCTAAGATCCAGTCTTCCAAGTTGCTAGGATAATTGATTTAATGTATCAACTTCTTAACAAGCCTGTCCTGGGTTGAAATGGTGGCGGAAAACAGGAAAACTGCTAAGAAGTGCAGGGAGAACCCATGATCGAGGTTGAGAACCACTGCATTAGAGCATATCTTTAAAACACACCTTTAAAACAGAGGACAGGATTCAGTTGAACTATTCAAGCTGAATGGTCTTGTTACTGGGTCCACAGGGATTGGCAAGGCATGTAGCTTATGACATTATGAACAGTCATGCGGGTCATTGTGTGATATTGAAAAGTAGACAATTAAATGAAAGGGAGGAGACTCTTCTCTGAAGCCTGTTTAGAGTGCTCAAAGAGGCACTACAAAGAGGAGTTTTAAAAATACTGAAATGGAAAAAGAGGTTTAGGTTTTTGGTACGCCCAAGCATGCACTATCTACACGTACCCCCATCCTAACAAATGTCTCAGAGGATGATGACACACCCTGAAATCCGATGGAAAAAAATGAGACAATACAAACAAGCAGTGGTCAGAATCAGTAAACATATCTCTGTAGTGTTTGCACTAGTGCATCAGTAAGTGCATCTGTGTGTCCGTACCCTCTGCTCCAAAGCTGACTGGGTCTGCTGCCTTAAAAGTGCTTTAAGAGGCCCTACCTCCTTCCCAGCACTGCCCCCACTGCCCATTCCTGTGAAAGAAGAACAAAGATATCCAGGAAACAGGAAAAGTACTAAAAAGGTTCATTTGACCACTTTAAAAATCCTTCATGCACTATTATACAGTGCAGTGTACACCCAAAAACATCCTCTTTCTATCAACCTATGTTAAATTAAGCATGAAATACAATTCCAGTCACAGAAAAACTTTTTGTTAGAAAATTGCCCCATCTGACTACTAGGCACAAATGTTATATGGTGCATTGGCAATGGTTCCAACAGAAATGACGAAGGTTCAAAACAATAAACAGGAATGACCAATCAGTACTCCTTTGTGCGCAGATTTACCGAAATATACACAACAAAAAGAGGACATTTCTCTATAGAGGTTGTAATCAACAACCAGTCCAGAGGCCTCGAAATTCCACATTAAAACCTTACCTACACTAGCTGTAAAACATTTGGACACACCTTTGTTTATATTATTGGCTACATTGTAGATTAACATTGAAAGCATTTTTTCAATCAGGTATTGACCTGGGGTGGTATTTAATTGACATGTGTTCTTCATCAGGAGTTCAATAGTGGAATTTATTGCCTTCCTAATGTGTTTGGGATCATCAGTTGTGATGGTCGGGTTCATGCAGTTAGTAATCCTATTAGACTATGGTTCTACACCACATTATGGTAAGAACCACTTAACTAATTAAGAAAAACTACAGTCCACCATTATCTTATTACAAAACATATTCTGGTTTGTTTCATTTTTTGTTTACTGCATAATTCCACGTGTTCCTTCATCATTTTGTTTGTTTTCAATATTAATCTACAACGTAGAAAATAATAAAACAATGAAAAGGTTTGTCCATACTTTTAACTGGTAGTGTATGTGATGTCAGAATTGCTTCATCAAAAGTATTAGCATGCAGATTAGGGGACTACAGTCACCTTAAGCACATTTCAGGGCCCAAACATTGAGTTTGGCAAATGAGCCCATTCAGCTGCAAAACAGAAAGAGGTCTTGTTCTACTCTTTAACTGTCCAAGAGGGTTCTGAATCAAACACATTCTTTAAGTACATGCAAGTGGTTAATTAAAACAAATGCTTTTGAACCACACAGCAAAACCTTTTCATTCTACTCAGGTAAGAATGATCACCAAGTCACGTACGCTGGCCAGTGTCTGCAATAAACGTTAGTTCTGATTCCCTTTTCGGGGTCAATTTGGGGTGGCCATACTGCGTGCAGTCAGTCGGGGATCAAGGGATCATAGCGTCAGGAGTGGATATGTCCTACCGGAGGCTGCCAGTAACAGGTCCTCACTGAAGGACACGCTCTTTCTCAGCATGGCTGTGTCTGACTGGCTCACATGGAGAGGGGGAGGAGTTGTACTCCTGAGGGCCTTAGTAGTGGGAAGGGGTGAAGATTTAGATTGAAGGGTAGGAGAACTGGGAGACAGACAAATCCTCGCTGAGGGAAACGAGAAGAGGAGATGAATAGGAGAGGAGAGGAGAGATGAGGAGAGAGGAGAGAGGAGAGGAGAGGAATAGGAAAGAAATAGGAGAGGAGAGGAATATGAGAAAAGAGGACAGGAGAGGAGGTATATGGAGAAAAGAGGATAAGGAACGGAGAGATCACATGAGAATGAAGTAATAACGAAGCAGAAATGAATCATGAAACAAAACAAAAACAGTAAGAGGGAGAAAGACAAAGACAGCAAGAGAGACAACACTAAAGAGGAAGGCTTTGGAGGCATTAAACATGAGGAATGGTTTTCAGACTCTAGAATGGAATTCATGACTGGGATATGCAACAATATTTGGGGCTACATTTAAAAAAATCTCAGGTGTCTCTGGTACCTCCGGTGCCACAAAAGTATACAGCTAATTACATTTCTCTATCAACGTAGCTCATCACTCAACCACTGCAACACATACTCAGTTCAGCTCTTCATTTTGGTGGGTTTCTTCTGTTCAAGGTTTACATTTATTTTCTCTCTCTCCCAGCATAACCAACCACACATACACAAAATAAAGAACATGGACCAATATCAAAAAAGTTTGAAAAAAAATCCAACACCAACATTAAATATCAAAATAACACAAAACCAAACAAAGGAAAAATGTTGTACCTCCCGCTCTCTTCGAAACAGTCAGTGCTGCTGGGTGCCGTGATCAATAAGAAACCAGATAAAGACCACAGGACTAAATGATCAGCTGCTCAGTTAGGGCTGAGCAGGTGTGTAGAGAGCGTGAGGTAAATCTGGGCTGGAGTAAGGGTATGGACGGTCTTACCAGTTTTGGGGGTGAGGCTGAGCTCCGTGTCGGAGGAAGAGGACTGGCGGCTGTAAGACTTGGAAGGGGAGAAGGAGGAGAAGGTTTGGGCTCTCAGAGGGGTAGGGGGTCCGGAGGATAACGGGACACCAGGGGCCTCCTCCCCAAAACCCGCCCTGTCAGAGCAAGGAGGAACACACTCAATCTCACACCCACCACATCCACACACAGGAAGTGCATGTATGTGTCTGTGTGTGTATGTGTGCACATGTGCACATGTATGTGAGTGAAGGAAAGGAAGGGAGAAAGAGTGAAAAGAGAGAGAAGGAGGGAGTGCTGGGTGTTTGCTGCTGAACAGGAAGGCTGTGGGAAATAATGGAGAGAGCGGGCAGGCGAAAAGAAAACAAACCAACCAACATGATTTCAACACAAGAGAGTAAAAGAACAGGCAATATCAAAAAGAAAAGTAACAACACAAAGCAATGAGATGAAAAAGCATTTGTTTCAGCTAACCAAAGCACAACGCTCAGCTAACCAAAGCACAACCCTCTGATATCAGCACCAACTAAGAGCTCTCTCAAACTTGACATTATTCTCCCTGCACCCACCCACGCCTGAACGTGCCCAAACGGAGAATTTTTGCATTTCTGTTAGATAGCAAGCCGCAAGCACAAACTCAACATGTTGCAGCCAAATCCAGTCATCTGACTGGCTACACTGTAATGAGTGGCAGCTGAATGTAGCACACTGACTGGTCAGAAGTGTATCGTGGGGCAGAGCCTTAGCTGCAGAATAGGTTGCTTTGGCCGCTGAAGGGCAGGTCTGATGATGTCACGGTCATCTGGTCCAATGAGAGAGGGGGGTGGTGAGATCTTTGGCAGGGTCGTGGCAGGATCATGGGGGACGAGGCAGGGGTTATGGGGTCGTGGGGGTACCTGCCTACACTGCCTGGCTCTGGGGCCCTCTGAGCTCCTGTGTCTGTGTTTCATACCAGCGAACAGCAGGGTTGGCACGGAAACGGAGAAGCCCTGAGAGAGACGGCTGCTTGCACTGTGAACCGGACTGCTGTGAGTGGAGCGACATCCAAGAGCAGAAGGAACAGCCTGCGGAGAGCTACACACACGCACACATACACGTGTGTTTCATACATTCATAAACACACAAAAAGGCACATACAAACTTACATGTACACACACAACACGTGTTTCATACATACCACACATATGTGGACACTCAAAGGCATACACAAACTTCCATGTGCACGCATACACACACAGCACATTCAAACTTGTGCATGCTCACACACATAAACAGCACATTTAAACTTGTGCGCACGCACACACACACACACACACACACACACACAGATTTTTCAAGGACTTAGACACACAAAGCACATACAAACATAAGCTAACGTATATAATTACATAATATATATATCATTGCTGACCAACAAAACCTCAATTTTTGCATGGTCATTTCATGCTGAATAAAATAAAATGAATACCAAAATAAATGTTTCAAAATGAACTAATGCCGTATATGTTTTTTCTTAAAAATTTTTCCTTCTGTTCTAAAGTTACAATTCTTACAGATCTACAGTTTTGTTCCAAAAGCAACAATATATATAAAGATGTGTGGATGTATATACACACACAGTCAAACAGGCATGAATTACTTACACAATGACCAGGGATGCATGATTTTTTTGGGCTTTGCTTATCAATTATCCAATTTATGATGATTTATTATGATTCTATCTAATTAGTGTGAACATAAAGTAAATAATCAAAGGCAGTTGATTCTTTCCTTTGATCAGTCTTAGTTTTTTATTAACGTCAAGCAATTTGTTTTTTAAAATATTAAAATTTTCGGATAATAGAAAGCATGGGAAAATGTGCTGTGCTCAACGGGTTAATATGGCACACGGTGTGAGTTTCAGATTAAATGTTTAAAAAAAAAAAAAAAAAAAGGATGGCCACTGGCCAATTTGGCCAAAATTGGACTTGGGCCTTAAAAATTCATGGTCAGTGCATTCCTAACAATGACAAATTATTCAAGCAATCAGTCACGCAAGAAAGGTCGAAATAAACATGCAAGCGAAAAACAAAAACAAGCATACTATCCCAACTGCTGGTCACACGAACAATATAACAGACATGAGAGCACAGAGGCTGGTGTAGATGAAAAACACTCTCAAACACTTACATATGCCACACTGAACATTCTCTAGACAAAGGACCAGTGCAATAATGTCCAACTCGATACGCCACAGCTGAACTACTTCATTACTTCATCACAGCTTACTAATGCAAACATGCAGGTGTCTGGAAGAGGTAGCGTGCAAGAGATGCAGACAAAGAAAGCAAGGAAGGGGATAAAGTCGGCGGGAAAGAAAGAGCAAGAGAGGGCATGCAGGAGGAGGACAGGGTTGGAGGTGTGGAGTGTTTGTGTGTATTACAGTAAAACATACTCATAGAACAAACAAACCCTCTCACACGGACAAAACAAGCTACTGCACATTCAAAATGAGCGCAATTCCCTTTGTCTATTTCAGAGAGCGCTCAATGCCTTTTCAAGTTATGATGTTTGGTGAAGGTCAATACCATGAGGACTCAAGCTTAAAGTATTGGTTGAACAGGGATAGCTGTATTTCATCCAAATCATCTAAATGCATGTCTTTTAAAATAAATTGAGGATATGGCACACTTTCTCGCACAGTCATACACAAATATACAGTGATCATAATTTGTTGAATGCAGTATGACAGTATCCCTTTATGTGGATTTGGCCTGAGATCTGTAATCACTCACTCTTTTATATCTTTCGATGGAGAGGAGTTACATGGGTTTGTGGCCGTTGCCGGTGTGTATGTGTTGCTGATTTTGTCGAGTGTGCAGGCGGTGCCGATGGCGCGGACAACAAGGCCCGATTCCCCTTCCAGGTCAAAACACTGCAGGTAGCCCACAACTGCATTCCCGCCCATCTCCAAAACCTTCAAACCAATCTTCCTCTGGAGTTCGCCTGCAGAGAGAACCAAACACCAAAACAAGTGTTGGGTGGCCTTGTAATGTCAGTGTTTCCGTTATTTCTTCTTTTTCTGATGGCAGACTTAAACAAAACAAACCCTAACACTGTCAGGGTAGCATCATTAAACAGAACAATTTACACCATGTTTTTGTACACATTTATTTTCAAGATGTTCAATCTCAATATGCTTTTCATGATTAGGGTTTGAATTAAGGTGATTGCTATTAAGTTGATTTCTTATGTCTGCACACATCCAGGTTCCGTAAAATAAACAGCAATGTGTAACATCGTGTAAACTTCATGTATTTTAGAATATATCTTTCAGTAAACCAGCCCAAAGTAATATACTTCAGTAGAAAAACGTTACTTTGCTTTAAAGACTAAGACTTTCTAAGTCTGCTGTAACTCTAGAGGCCTAAGACCTAAATTACCTACCAAGAAATTACCAAACATCCCCAAATGAAGTGCTACTCTAGACATAATTTCCAGCATGCGGACAAAGCATATTTGGCACAGATTGCCCTGCAAATTCTATGCCAAATTCTACTGCACTCAATTCTATTCAGTGTAAAATCCCATCAATTTACACATAATATTTTGCCTACACATAATATAGTTAACATACTGCACAAATAACATGGATTTTTTTTTTTAAACACACAGCATCCTCTTTCACACTCACATGAAGAGTCACAATATTATTCTGGAAAAAACTGAATATTGTAATAACAATAAAATAACATTATTCTAAAGGTAGTACAACTTTTAAGAGACACGTGTGCTGCCAAAAAGTTCGCTGGCAACAGTATCTAAGCTCAGCATTATTTGCACAACATCTGAAGCTGCAGTGTACAGTACAACATTTAAGTGAATCAGTCAAAAGTTAGAGACACTGATCTACCACTGAAGACCAAGTGTGAATGTGCAACACTCAACAATACTGCAAAGATAATCAATAACTGAATTATTGTCAGACTTGATGCATGACTACCTTTGGTGAAGAACTGAGCAAATATTACCCAAAGATTGAAAGGTAGGAAGCAAACATTAACATGTCAGTTACATCGCAATGCATGTATCTCATTCTCGCAAGAGGTCTATTTAATGGTAGAAGAACACTGAAAATGTTATGCAGTTGAATACTATGGGCACTTAAGCCCCCAGCAATCACTAGTGGTGCAACGGATCACTGTTGACTCGTGATCCGAACCGATCCCTCTCCGCGGTTCGGCACGCATGTGATTCAATGATCCGAAAGAAAAATAAAAGCTCTGCTGAATGGTGCGCGTAGTCAGTCTGTCAAGCGTTGGTCATGGCCAGCAAAGTTTTTTTTAAGGCACGTCCGCGCCACGTTGAAAACTGTGTAGCGGAGTTACAGCAAGGGGTTTTCGTTGGAGGAAATGCAGAGTGCGGCTGCTGGTTGCTTAGCAACGACAGACGCTTCCGAAGCGCAAGCATCTGAGTGCATTTGGAAAGAAGAAGAAAAAAAAAGCTCTTCTGCTTTGCTTTCTTTCTTTCTTTTTTTTTGATTATGTGGACAGTTTTATTTTATTCTCCATGTTCAAAGTAAGAAGCAATAAAACCTTAAACTGCATTTTAAAGTTGTTT
>JBBPDH010000018.1:5836352-5856339 GCA_037974565.1 Clupeocharax schoutedeni
GATTACGTTTCTAAATCCTTCCCGATTTCCGATCCCGTAATTTAGGTCAGGATCAGACCGATACCGATACAGAATATTGGATCAGGACATCCCTTGACAGAACCAATGAGTGACTTGTACAGAATGAGTAATGCTTTGAAATAAGTTTTGTACTGAACTGGGAGCCAGTACAAGGGCATGAGAGTTGGAGTGATGTGGTCTCTTTTTTGATTTTGTTTAGGACTCTGGCAGCAGGTGAAGGACAAACAAGTTTGCCAGATGCTTAACTTAAAAAGCATTTGCTCAATTATGCACCTTCTCAATAGCTGTCTAAATCACACCCAGTAAATTAAACACATACACATACCGCGGATGCATCCCACAGAAGAAACTTTTCCAAATAAAAGAGATAATGTCTTCACACTTTTTATTTGAAATGAAAATTGAAACTTGGACTGTGTTTAGCCTTCTAGTAATTTGGTAAAGTGCAGTATCAATTTGCTGTTTACTGCATTAATGGACCTACATAAATGACTGAAATTACTTCACTTCACTTGATTTCATTTAATCATATAGTACAGTTTCATAAAAATAAATTAAAAAATCATTTGCAGCACACCAGCCCTCTTTTTTGCAGGCTGCTTTGTATTTTTATCCTTAATCTATCCAATTGTTGTTGTTGTTGTTGCTGTTAGTATTATTATGTTATTATTAGTAGTAGTATTATTATGTGAGATGTTGCCACTTATCTACCATCTCTTTTACATGCAATAACATGCTCCAAACTACCATTTTTTTACTACGATATATTTAAGTACATTACTAATATGTAGGATTTATACCCAGCATTTAAATAGAAAAATGTGTTTCATATAGACTATTTTCTGCAGAGGTTTTATTTTTTGGATGTATATAGACGTTATTGTTAAATTTTTTTTGTCTTTGTGTCTTTTATTGTTTCTGATTCTGATTCTGAATCTGATTCTGATTCTGATTCTGACTCCAACCACGGTTGCATCAACGGCTTCGAAATAATCAACCTGGCAACACAGAAGGCCTGTTGAGCGATCTTCTGGAGTGCAAGCAGCAGCCAGAGAGGCTTTAGGCCACAGCGTGTGGGCCAAAGGGCTTATGTCAAGGCTGAAATGGGAATTAGCTGAAGTCAGCTGGGACTGATTATTTGATGCTGGGTTGAAAGGTTATTAAATACCCAACATCTGTAGACTTACTGGTCCAGTTATATCAGCTCATTACCAGTATATTGTTAACACGTTTACACTAACAGGCACATCATAAGTACCACAAATGTAAATTCAGTGACTTAAAGACTAATCCCTTTGAATTTCAACCAGGAGACAGACAGTCCAACAATTGCATTGGGGTTATTGCACACACAAACACACTAACACAAATACACACTGCTGCCTGATCTATTTACAGCTACCCCGATCACACACTCACATGCACACACATACACACACCCCTGTCCTGTTTGACTTCCAATTATTTCTAAATCACTTATATAAGCTCATCTCCTGTTATATTAAGCTCACATCTGATATACTTGTCACACTTTTCATTGTCTGTGTCCTTGTGTGTGTGTGTGTGTGTGTGTGTGTGTGTGTGTGTTGTATGTTTTAAATGCAGCTTTAGAGCCACAGGAATTTTTTACATTCTTGAGTTCTCCTAGGTGGAAATGCGTGAATATTGATGGAATCGCTCAGAGATGCCAGAGAGGTATCACCATCGCTGCCAAAGGCTTTGGCATGTGTGTCCAAATGCCCTGTCAGTGTACGAGTGATTGACAGCCACAGTGGTACAATGTTGCAGGCATGCCCTTCTGCTAACCATGGAAAGGTTACTAAATAAATAGCTTATACAGCACTGGTGTGCACACCAAGGCATATAAGTGTAGCCTCTATATTACTTTAACATAAACATGATTAAAGCTCTTTCACACTACACCGACCACGCCTCACACTGATGTATTCTTCTCCCGTAATGTCTTTGCTCTGTGTGTGTAGATACGTATGTGTCACCTGTCTATCAATTGATCTATCTTCCTAACCATTTTAATTACAATTTATCATGCAAGAATTTAAGTCTTAATATGGCCTAAATTATTACATTTTTAATATGAGCTCATAGCTAGGGTTGCAGCAATAAACATCACTATCATATTGTGGTATTTAAATCTAACATTTAAATTATTTGATAACTTTATTGCACAGTCTTACAAGTACTAACTATCTATGTGACAAACAAAGAATCTTGCATCTTCAGAAATCCTGCAGTGTTGAACTTGTTATATTGTCATAAAGTCCTGTAGGGACTTTACAGTACAGTACAGTAGGGTCCATTTTGTATATGAGATTAAACTGGTTTTATTTGTGCTACTGGAAATAGGTACAGCTTCCGCTGTTGGACCAATTAAGTCTGCATGACCAGTAAAAGGAAAAAGGCAGTTAAAGCCTCTTTGTCTTGCCTCTACAGTCATTAGGTCTGTTTTAAATAAATGACACATGGAGCACACCACCCCCCTTCCCCACATTCCAATGCAATGTCGTTATCTTTCCAAGACATACAGTCACCTTGTGCTAGGATACTTTTTATGGGTTACTACTGGTCTTAATGACAAGTGAAAAATCACAATCCAAATATAAACCTCACAGTCACACGCTTTAGCTGGAAATGCACAAATATTTCGATCAGTGTAACCAGTGTAATCTGCTAAACTGACATTACAACCCTACTGATTCTGGTGATTTGAAATTTTAGGGAAATAGTATTGTGTATAAATCTAGTAACAATGTATATAATACTTTCTGCTGCCACAAAAATAATTGTTTACTTACACATACAGTAAACTACTGCTTTAACTTTAATTCAGATGTTTTTCTTCCAAGTATCTATTGGTCCATTTGCCCTAAAATGTATAGAGTATGTAAAGGGCAGCCAACAAGGATGCAAAAAAGCCTAAAGACTGTAAAAATGAAATTATGAGGTTTTGATATAACAATATGTAATGTGTAATGTTTCTTGTATTATCATTTGTTTATAACACAATCTATTGTCCCTAACAAGGTGTGGACTTTATGACCTCAGCTTTTCTTGTAATTTATGATTGTATCTCACTTTATTGAGTTCACATTAGTACTGCTGTTGGAGGCCCCTCGACAGAAGGCTGTGTTTAGAAGGTGTTTATGTAAATATAAGGTTTTGGCACAAAGAGGCGATTTATGGTTGACTTTGTTTTACTTTGTCCTTGTGACTCTTTCTCTCTCTCTCTCTCTTTCTCTCTCTCTCTCTCTCACACACACACATGTCACACGTACACAAGCCTTTGCCTTGATGAGGGCAGCTGGCCTGATCATTCGCATTGCTGTGTCTGTGTGCTATAATTATTTACCTGCCATCTGTCACACATAAAACCCATTGTCTCAGTCCCTGTGCTTTTAGTAGCAGACTCAGACAACACAAGCGGCGCATCAGGTACTGTAGTCTCTGTAACATTCATTTACACTTTAACTGTGCAGAGAGACTGTTTTGTGGATATTGTACTGTTGTCTTCTACATTTTTAAACTGACTAATTTAGTAATATAAAAAAAACAAGCATAAATTAATATATTTAGTGTTGCTTTTTCATGATAATATCTTTATTTTAATTTAATTAACAACAGCCTGTTGACTTTTGACACTTGTCCATTTGTTCTCTGTTAATTTCTCTGATCCAGGGTTCACAATGGCAGACGAGTGAGTATAATTTAAATATATTTGTCATTTGTGAAAACTTCTTAATTTTAATCAGTGTATTTGTAGATTTGCTTAACTTCTATATAACACTGTTGAACCTCTCATGCTTTCCTCTTGTCTTTGTCTCTCTTCACACTCTGCTCAAACCTCTACAGTGTAAGTTGATTTTTTATTTTATATTCTTCCAAAAAATATACTACTTTTTATATGCTTTCAAAATCTGAAATGTATGTCTCATTATACATTTAATGAAATCCGATATTCTGTGTTTCAGTTTCGATAATAATGATCCGTCTTGTCTAATCCGCTTTTTAATCCACTCAGGATGAAACCCCTCAACCAATGGCCCCAAGGGTGCAGGCTAAGGTACTTTCTTCAGTTCCTCACATATTAAAGCACATTTAACTGAAATGTCATACTACTATTGGGTTATATTGTGTTATAAAGTTGTTATAATAATTATACTCAAAGGTGCTTCAAGCAGTCTTCAGTTCTCTTTTAGCAGATTACACGTATTTAATCACAATTCTTTTCTTTCATGATTACAGTTAGTTGTTCTAAAAGTGAGATTACATTCAGATGCTGAAAAAGATTTTCTTTCTTTTTGTAGCCTAAGTCCAAGATCTCAGCCTCCAGGAAGCTATCTCTGAAGGTGAGTTTTTTTTATTCATGTATTTTTTTTACAAATAAATATTATGCTATTAATTCATAATACATTCATTAATTATGCACCTTTGACTATTACACTTGCTTTTGTGTATTTGTGTTGTATAATAGCTTAGCATTTGTTACCAGTTAGGTTATATGATTGCTGTTTTGGTACAGATAAAAATGATCCAAAATTTCTATTTTAAACATTTTTACACCAAACATATAAGCAATGGAGGTTTTTTCCTTTTCCTATAAAGGAGGTTTGAGGTTTTGTTCCAACAGTGAAGATAAGCAGTTATAGCACAGAAATATATATATATATGTCTTTTAAAAAGCGGTTGGTCATATATATAATGAATATGATTGCGATTAATCTAACAGGAAGAATAATGATTGATAAAGAAGACAACATGAGATCAGTAAGCAGCAGAATCTGAGCTTAAACAGTATAGATCGGTGGTGGGCAAACTTTTTGACTCGCGGGCCAAAATGGTTTCTAAAATTTGACAGAGGGGCTGGACCAGAATAGGAGAATGGTGTGTTTGTGTGAACTAATATAAATTATATGTATAAACCATTAGATATTTATTTATTTATTTAATAATGTAGTAAGTCATTTAATTTAATAATGTAATCCCATTCAGTTTCAGTGGGAACAGTGTTGTTGGTCTCCTTTTTTTTTGCAAGTGCATCAGTGTCTGGCGTTATATTTGTTGTACAAAGCGACAAAATGAAGTAGAGAGTAACCATACTGCATCACACTCAAGGGCCAATGTCTTTGGGGAAAGTTGGGGAAAGATGGGAATTACAGCTAGTTAAAACGATTGAGGTGTCTTTATAATAAAATATAATTTAATAAAATAACGTGGACCAGTTCGGCGGGCCGGATTAAAAAGCCCAATGGGCCGTATATGGCCCGCGGGCCGTAGTTTGCCCATGTTTGGTATAGATCAATGCGAACTCACTTTGGCATACAGTAGGTCCCTGTTTGCCCATTTATTTATGTGTTATATGTGTGGCAGGCTATCATTTTTTAAATTTCCTATACCGATACGAATACAGCAACTCCAGCAAGTATTTGCCAATACCGAAAGCCAAAACAATCTTTTGCCCTCTTTTCAACTTATCTGCTAATAATACATCTTCATTTGAGTCTGAAATGGCTCCCTACTTCCTCTAGAGGGTGCTATGTAAGTTATAAAATACACCCATATTGTGCACAGTGTGCCCATTATGAAGTTCTGTACACATGGCTAAACCCCCAGTTGTTATACACATTGTTCACTGTCTGAATGCTAAAACTATTTTAATTAATACATAGTGCTCTATTTAGGGAGCAGGAAGCGATTTGAGACACAGCCTTGCTGTTCATCTGTTTTAGTCTTTCCTCATCTTAATGTGCCTGTTTATGGTGCACTGCTCAAATGCTAGAGAAACATTTACATGATATTTCAGACATTTTCAGGCCTCCAGTATAGTGATTTTGGCCCGTATCAGACTAATACTGGAACATAGTATTGTACTGGAACACCCCTGGTTATACCTGCTATCTATGAGGTATCTATATATGTGGTGTCTAGTCTGATGCAGGACTATGTGTTATGGTTGTTTAAGTGCTTCATGGAGATGTTTGTGTGTCAGATTTTGCTATTACAGAGAGCGATGGAGGAGCTGGAGCAGGAGAACGCAGCCCGTAATGACGAAAAAGTCCGGTACCTGGGTGAGAAACTCCAACCTCTACAGCTGTCTGGCCTTTCGATGGACGACCTACAGGTGTGTGACTGGAGGCTCAGTTGGTGAGCTAAAAACAACTAAACAAAACAAATAAAACTACTAAAACAAAACAAGGTGACCACATGGTATAAAAGGAACAGGCAGCTCTCCATGAAATAGTGTGAATGTGTAGACAAGATACGAATACACACTCACAGAAGATTAATTCCATTCAAATGGCCATTTTTTGTTAAAAGATGTATATTATTACAATCATAATAAAACCTCAAAGCTCTGAGAATGGTAGAGAATGGGAAACTATAAATTATGTAATACAACAAGAAATCACATTGGGGCCTGATATGTCAGAGAGACCCACAGCACCCAAGTCCTTTAAAATCTTTATTGTCCCCCTCATATAGACACTGATAAAACAGTGCACACATGCCTCCCAGATCTAATTTCATTGGAACATAGTTAAGCAGTTAGCCACACTGACAACTCTGACATACTTATCTCCTTCATACTCCTAATAAATCTCACCCACGGTAATGTTTTCAGATGGATTCTTTACAACCTGCCTCATCATATATTCGTTATTTATAATTCTTTAAAAAATTAAATAGTATATATTTTCTGTTTTATTAATACAATCTTAAAGTAATAAAAATTTAGGGTAATGTTAGTGTGTATAGTTGCATGCCTTGTGGCAATCAAGTTGAGAACAGTGACCAAACAAGAAAATTACAGGGTTATGTTATTATATATTGGAATTGTTTTAAGGATTGGGCAGAGAATGTTTTTGGAATCGGGTCCCATAAGATCCTAATCATTCCACACATCAGATCCATCCATCAGGAGATGGTCACACACTGTTAAGAGCGTAATCAATGGTGTAAATATACAGTTCTGGGGTTCTGTGACAGTGACATGACTTTTGGTGTGTCTGTTTGCAGAAACTGTGCAAACAGCTCCATGCTAAAATTGACGTGGTGGATGAGGAGAGATATGACTTTGAGGCCAAAGTCACCAAGAATAACAAAGAAGTGAGTGTAAAAGACACGCACCCGTCTCCTGCATTTCCAAACGCCATATAGTGGAATCATAATGTGTGTTTACGTGTTATAGATTCATGAACTGAAGCTGAAAGTGCAGGATCTTGGGGGGAAGTTTAAGAAGCCTGCTCTGAGGAAGGTGCGTGTGTCCGCTGATGAAATGATGAGAGCACTGCTGGGGTCCAAGCATAAAGGCTCTATGGATCTTCGAGCCAACCTTAAATCAGTGAAGAAAGAGGACATTAAACAAGAGAAAGTATACACACACACACACACACACACACACACACACACACACACACACACACACACACACATCAGCTTCAAGATTTAGAATTATAATTATGGTGACAGCTACCATTATTCAGATTTTTGGATAAAAAATAAATCGTCAGTTTCAGAGTGTTGTCCCATCACATCAACACACATCTGTCTTTTGTGTTCTCTGACAGCAGTCACACAGATGGCATGGGTTCTATGTAGCAATGCAGTTCTGAGGCCCATTTTTAAATCGCCATTTCTTCACATTCAGAACAAAGCATCTCAGAGTCTAGAACACCATCTTCTACTCATTTTCACATGTCAGATCGTAACCACGTTTGCTTTGGTTTATCTTCTGAGGAAATCAAAAACACACAACAAAAATGAAGGTTTTCTTATGATAACAACGACATGTCTGCCACTACATATGTCTGACCGTCCATGTGTATGTTCTCTAGGTGCTGACCACTGAGGTAGGTGACTGGCGTAAGAACGTGGAGGCCATGTCTGGCATGGAGGGCAGGAAGAAAATGTTTGATGCTGCTGGAGGAGGACAATGAGGAGTGTTTGTAGTTTTGTAAATATGAGTATATGCATGTTTTAAAGACTATGGAAATGTAGGAAACAAGACTGAAACTTGATGTGAGTAGTGTTGCACTTGGCCATAAATGCTCGGCAGACAATTCCTCCAAAAACTGTTTATCATTTAATATCATTAATATCAACATTTTACCACTGTTCATATAATTTTATGGTCTAGTATCACTGGAATGTGACCTAATGCAAAGAAAACACAGTGTCCTTTTTTTTAAAAATTTTCTTAAGTATAATTTCTGACAAATGTGTAAATGTAGAAATTAAAATGTAGTAAATGTGGATTAATATACAGCTTTTGTTTGTGATTTATTTTATTAAAACTGTTTGTGATAAAGTGTATCCCTGAACCTGAAGGACAAAAACACAACAAATTCACACTTTGTTGTGTGGAAAATGCAACACACTTTTACCTGTAAAAGTAAATACAGAAAACATTCAGTGTAAGCTAATGGAGATAGAGTTATTTTGCCTCATGTTTACTGGTCCAACACATTTGGATTAAAAGGTTAACAACACCTTACTTTTTCAAATAATGTAAAAAAATATATATATAAAAATGGAGACAGAAGACACAGTGCAACCTTGTGATTGTCATTAGGGTTGCAAAGGGGCAGAACATTTCTGGTACATTTCCAGGAAATTTCCAGAAACTTTTTATAGGAACTTCATTTTGGGAATTTTGGAAGCATTCCAAATTGGAAACTTTCCACAGGCTTTCTTCCCAAAAAGGTACATTCAGTATGTCAAAAAACGAGCAACTAACAAACGGAATGGTCTTCAAAAAGTTTTACCACTGATGTATAAAATCTTACATGGTTACATAAAATCATCTAGCAAGAGACAGAATAAGAAAAAGCATCACATTTACAGTTGCTAGTATCACAATAAACTAGCCTCTTCAATTAAAGTGTGGTAGCTAGCTTAACACATCTGGTTTACCAGTCACCTAGCTATTGTATGAATAGATTTTGATTTTATAGTTGCTAGGTAAACTTTAACACCATAACTGATTTAGCATGTAACAGAGTGTGACAGGCATTTGTGGGGGTGTGCAATGCAAGAGTTATGTCAAGGGTTCTGACTGTGTGTGTGAGAGTATGTGTGTGCATGTGTTTTAATGTTAACAGCAACAAAAAACAAAAAAATCTGATGCACAGCTCTCTCTCTCCAAACTAAACATATACATGTTTCCACTGAAGCCTAACTGAGAAAGGACACACAGCTTTAAATAAAGGTAAACAGTCAACAAAGGAACAACTAAATTCAATAAACAATCCAACTTCTGACAAAACTGAATTCAGACAAATTTTATTCAACATCCACAAAAACATACAGAATAAAATCTGCTGAACTTCATAGCACAAAGTAAACTTAGCCCGAAACAATCATATGAAAATGAGTTTTTCAATCATATTATCTTTCTTGTAACCAAAAAATGTCTTTATTCAAAAATGTACGCATGTATAAGATTATCAATTATGTAAATTAAGGCATTGAAGGCAGATCTCTGAAGGTAATAAATATCCAAACACCAAAGTAAAACAGTTTTTAATTTGCATGCTCTCAATTTTTTTTCTTTAAGTCTATTGCATATGCTTGTATTGATGAAAAAAATCATTTTGCATAAAAATTTTAAACTGTTTGGAAAGAAAAGTAAAAGGCTTTCACGGGCATGGGGGCTAATCCCCCACGACAGAGAGCTTTGCTGGGACAAGCAGGCTGGATACCAGGGTTTCATTCTGAGGTGCGTTTATTCACAAAACGTAAAACAAAAGGGCATGCGGGACAGACACAGAAATTAGATCAAGAACCAGGCAAAAATGAAGCTCTAATACAGACGCTCTAGTAAAGACGATGGACAGATAGGGGTAAACTGACATACACGGACTCAAATACAGCACATAACAAGGGGAAACACAAGGCAGCTGGGAACTAAGGAACAAACAAACTGAAGACAGCTGAGAACAGACACGTGACACAAGCAGAAACCAGAAACATTGAAATAAAAGCCCCAAAATCCCACAGAAACATGTCCCATACAAAACAAAAAAGCAGCGGCCTCTACCGGCCGCGGACCATCCCTAACAAAGGCACTTTGGAGCCAATATGGTACACTCCCATTTTCCTGAGTCAGATTGTGCAGCAGCTGCTTTCACACATTACAGTTTTGACGAGATAATTTAGGCAAAAAAACCCCCCCAAAAAACCAACCCATAAACACACAGATCTAAATAGTTCAATTGATCTAAATAAATCCAAACATCTAAATATTCTAAAATTCATGCTGAGGCAGACTGATTTTGCTGTGATGCCAAGTGAATATGTACATTTATACGAGTCACTCTGCATAGTAACAGTAGCAGCTTCAACTCCTCATTGGAATGTGAATAGCAGAACATTATCTATTACTCATATCTTTTCTATGCTCTTCATAAACGTATGTAAGTTCCATTATCTCATCATGCTGATTAAAACACAGCTAAAACAAATCATCTTTCAAGTGACTAGCATTAATCCTTGCAGGGTGAAGCCACTTAAGTATTGCACCTAATGTTTTAAAAAAAAATAGATTTTCCGATACTAATTGATACTAAAATTTAGTATCGAGTTTGATATCAATTAGCACTGGCATCGATACTTAAATGCCAGTTTTGCTATCTGGAGGACCCAATGTTTACATGACAGCCAGGTCCATGCCACTTTTTCCCCCTTTGTAGACAGCCAGGGGGAGCTTTGAAGCTGCTTTGGGGCTTTGGAGGCCTGAGGCATGCACCTATAAATGAGTCCCGAGCTGACATTTTGTCCCACAGCTCGACTAGGTAACAACCTAGCGCCGTGAAATATCGCACATACCCTCAGCTCCCCCAGACCTATCGAACGTGGTCGGTAGCAAAGCTCTCCTCATTGCCAAACCAGCGTGTCAGTCCTGTAAGCATGGACCCAGTCATGCAAAACTTGACATCCCAGTAGATCTCTGTGAGACCTTTCAAATGAGCCATCATTTGCCCCCCTAGCCCATGGGGATCCAGAGTTATTAGCCCAAATCCTTCCCTCTTTGTTCTCTATTGAGGGCGGGGGAAAAACCCGTAGCTAGGCTGGGGAAAAACCTATCACCAGAGGATCCTCAGCTCCCTGAGACCTATTGAACGAGGCCAGACTCGAAGCTCTCCTCTGCAGAGAACCAGCACAACAGTCCAATAAGCACACCTTAAAATATTTATTAAGATTCCCATATTTGTTTTTCCCCCAATAGTATCAAAAATAGTATCGAGCACCATCCTTGGCATCGGTATCGAGTTTAGAGTCTAAAGTTGGCTTCATTCATTTTGAAGTGGAGCTGTGTGATTATTGTGGCTATACATGTTTAGCATCAGTGAAAAACTGAATAAGCAGACAACAAACAAGTTTTGGACAATCAACTACAGTATGTTTGAGCTAAGAAGAAACTTGTGTATGGTAGATACAGAGAGGTTTTGTACACTATACATCATACACATGGCGGTTGTAAAACAAAATTTACATTCTGCTCCAGTACATACACACTCTGTTGAAAAAACAAAAACCTTGAAGCTACATTTCATAAGTTAAAAAATACCAGCTGGTCCAACATGTAATCAGAGTACAATCAAAGTTCTATTATTGTTCCTCAGCAACTCACCACATACATTTATATTAGTAAAGTTACTTTTCTGGTTTTGTTCCAGCAGCAACAATATACAGCATCTCATAACAAGACACAACTTACATTGAAGTAAGGCTTTAAGGTATAAATAAAGCTGCACTACATTTTAGAGCATTTTAGAGCACTCTCTCCTGAGTGTGTGAATCTTCAGTAGTACCGCTCTCTTCCTGAGGGTTTAGCTCCTATATACCTCTTCTCCCAGTTTCCTTTTAGGCACAGTCTCTGGAATGTCCCGCAGGAGCTGTGTCCCAATCAAAATGGACAGCAAAGGCTGAAAAAGTGCCACAGTGACTGTAGACCATAGTTATGGACTGCGCACTATCCTCCGGTTCCACATGCCACGCCTGGAGTGGTGGTAATGGAAGAAATGCCTCAAGTACAGCCGCTCCACTTCCAATCCTGCCTGCATAATCCTGCAGAACAGAGCAATATATCTTCATCTCTACCAGACATCCAGATACAATTACACACAAAAAAACTGCAAGACTCTACACATAATGATGCTGTTATATTTATATGTAATTTTTTTTTTGGTAAATATTTTAGAATAATTTAGGTTAATAATGCAAGGTGGTTGCTATGATATCCCTGGTAGTTGCTATGGAACACACTATAGAATCCTGGGTGGTTGCTAGTTTGTTGTTATGTCATAGCCATGGTATCCTTGGTGGTTGCCAGGTGGCTGCTACACTATTGCAACTAGATTTTGAGGTTTGGTTAGGTTGCTAGAGTTATTTTTTTTAAGTTGTGGATTGCTAGAGTGTTAGTAGGTTTCTTGGTGGTGGAAAAGGTTTTTCATTGGATTATCATGGTGGTAACTGATTCCTTCTGTATCCCTGGAGGTTGCTAGAAGTATACTTGATGAACAACAGAAAAAATTGCAGAAAAACACAACAGTAAAAGATCAACATTTAGGAATGAGTAGTATCCTATTGTATCTAATAGTAGCATCCTATGTATTAAATCTGACCAGTTGTTGCCCACCTGTCCAGTAGCTCCCAGTCTTCTCCTCCCCAGCGGTCAGTAAAGTCTCGGGTGTTCATACCACCAATGGCATCCAGATCGGATTTGTAAATGCCGAGCAAACCAAATCCATTTACTTCCCAGTAACCTGAACAAAGCATCATGCAAAAACTTTACAAAATGTGCAATAAATATGCTCGAAAATGGGCGAAGAAGTAAATGTTGACCTGCAAGCCTGTATGTTTGTGGTATGGCAGAGACCCGTAGGTTCATGGTGATCGATTCCCTTTCACAATGCAAAAAACAAACTCTGACTAGAACTATCATTACATTTAATTTTGCCCTTTTATATTTATATGCACTCAAGCTATATAAATCATGGTGTTAACCATGTGTATGTGTGTGTTGACTGTGAGCAGCCAGATGCATGTTTTTGCATACATTTTCACATTAAAAAGAAAGAGACACAGAGATGTGTGTACCGTCAGGTTCCTGAGGTGTAGCTCCACAGTTAAGCCTCATCACTATGGGAGCGAATGCCATTCGTCCTTCAACACAGCGCCTCCTCACCGTGTCAATAAACCCCGGCGGGAAATGGATGTGCAGATCACACAGAAACAAAATGCTATGCTTATCCTGATTTAGAGAAAAAACACAAATTACATCTAATTCAGAACCAATGTAATTTGTGTGCAATAATATACATGTAAAACACTCACTGTGATAAGGTCTATTCCAGCCTGTAGTCCTGCTGATCTCTGAAAGTTTCCATTTAGTCTGACGTACTGGTATCTGAAAGAGTACAGACACACACACACACACACACACACACCAAATTACATTCAAAATGCACAGACACACATACAAGGTGTATTCAAATAGTACTGAGATGTGAAAACAGCACTGAGTATACATTATGTAAAACAGAGTTTGTGTAAAGTATTATTTGAATGGTATTAGCTTTCCATGTTGACCTGGCAGAATGTAATGTGATAGGAGTGGCTGCTTTCTTTACACACTTCTCTCGCTCCAAAAAAGGAGAAAACAGTGGAAATTACGTTGATCCACCCCTACACAAAAATAAGGTGTGTGTTTGTACCTGGGAAGCTGAGAGCTTTTTAAGGCTTGTTCTACATCCATATCTGTGCTGGCATAGTCAGCAATGATGATGTTGAATTTGTTGTCTCCAGTGGTTCTGTAGAGCTCCTCCATATCCACTATGAACTGCTGTATCCAGCGAGCCTGGTTCTTCACTATACATGCACACACATACACATACACACGTTGTCTGACTGAATTACAGCTGCCTGCCTATGCTGCACCATATGGTCCAAGGAGGACATCATTTCATCTTCTATGTGTTGCACTGTATAAAGCTTGCTGGACTTGACCCTTGATTGCTGTGTATGCAAAACAACAATCACTAAAACCTGTTTATAACATCTGCTGCATTCACAATCATCACTGATGACTTCATCATTGATACTTGTGATCATTTTACTGCCTTCTTGTCACAGTGCTTATTAAAAGTCAGGGAAACATGGTTTTCTTTTTTTAAATATAAGGTATTTGGTAAATATAGTGTCATGTTCACTAAAGTCTCTTCTTTGCTACAAAGAGAAGGATTTACCTAAATCATAATTAGGGCTGGCCTGAATAACTCATATTTGTATTGTATTTGTCAAGTACTCATTCAGTATTTGTTTCCATATTTAGTATTCAGATCTTTAACCCTTTAGAACATTCTATTTCATCTCTGTTTTAAATTACAGTATTATAAAAACAAAAATGGAATTGAATTGAAAATATCATATCCATACGGACAAAATACATAAGGATGTATACACTACTAGTCAAAAGTTTGGACACAAATGATTTCAACATAGATTAATAGTGAAAACATCACTTATTACTCTGATGACGGCTTTGCACACTCTTGGCATTTTTTCAATCAGATTCATGAGGAATCAACCTGGAATGGTATTTAATTAACAATTCTGCTTCGTCCAGAATTCATTAGTGGAATTTCTTACCGTCTTAATGTGTTTGGGATCATCAGTCGGGTTGGTACACAGTTAGTAATCCTATTAGACTACGGTTCTACTCCACATTATGGCAAGAACCACTTAACTAAGTAACAAAAACAACACTCCATCATTACCTTATTACAAAACATATTCTGGCTTGTTTAACTCTTTTTTGTTTACTGCATAATTCCTCATGTTCCTTCATCATTCTGTTTGTTTTCAATATTAATCTACAATGTTTAAAAATAATAATAAAAAAAAAACATTGAATAAGACAGTGTGTCCAAACTTTTGACTGGTAGTGTATATATTTATTTTTAATATGTGTCATATACTTAAAATGCACTGCTGTATTCTAAAATATTCCAAATATATGGTAAAATGACAACTGTTTCAACACAGACAAAAATCAAAGAGTCAATCTCAGTCATCATTGAGGCACTACATAGAGCAGGAGATAAAGAGAAATATCTAATCTAATTTTTAAATCTGTATGAAATGACCATAAAGCACTGCTATAAGTCACTCGGCTACCTAGGTTACTGTGCTTGCAAAGAAACTTATAGAACTAAATTTGACTGTTAAGATTTTAAAAGATTTACATTTTAAACTCATTTTCACTGCTTTCACTGCTGCTTAGAAGCAAAAACACATCCAGGAGACTCACATGTATCCAAATTGTACAGAATGACAAAAAAACATTATAAGAATCTCTCAGTATCATTGTAAAAAGACATGTTTACATGTGTAAAACTATCAAAACCAGAAATATTTTAATTCTTAAACAAACTTTTACACAGTCAAACAAAGTGGTTTTTGAAAACAATTACTCGGATACTCATTCAGTAACCCCTGTTTGGGCCAGCACTTATGAAGATTTGACAGGTTAAAAGCACACATTAAAAATCCGTTGGTTTAAACCTCTAAAAGTTGAACTGCAGACGTGAACTGACACCACAGTAAGGATATAAAATGTAAGAGGTGTGATTGAATACAGAAACTGAAACCTTTATGTTATCATGTGCTGATGTGTGTAACTTACCTGGTATTATGAAGTGAACAGTAGCTCTGGGGTTCCACTGGAATCCATGTGGGTTGCAGAGCAGCAGCTGCGTTTTGTCGCTTTGCTTTGGGACTCCTCTGTCTCGGCTCTGTCCAGGGTACTGCAGGCCATAAATGTAGTGAGCCAGACGCACTCTGCGCCCTGACCGCTCCAGCAGCTCCAATTCCAACAGATACCGGCTGCCCTTAGCTGCATCCGGCCGCTTTTCCACATTCACTATACGCTCTAGAGAGAACTGACTACACAAACACACACACATGACATACAAATATACAAACACATATACATATAAACAGTACACGTTTTTTTTTTTTTAACAAATGTTCGACATTATTAAATTCTAAAGATTTAAAGGCAATAAAGCATTTAATGAAGTGACCCGATAGCAAATTATTACACAATATTGGTAAATGGGTAGAACTATGTTATGTGTTGCCTGAGGCATGCTTTAGTTTTAGTTTTATGATAAGGTTTTGGCTTTAATGTGTTTTTTAAATACATTAATGGCAGAGAAGTACATACAGAATGTTGTAAGGCAAAATAGTTAATGGTAATTCACCACTAAATTACCATCAACAACACTACATATAAACCCAGGAACATGTAGGTTCACATGTTTTGGTTAGTAAATGTCTGTATTTGCATTGCAGACATTGCAATCCCTGGTTCCTATCACCACAACTGTGATGAAACATGACTCTGTAAGTTTCTCTACAATTAAACATTTCAGAACCATTCATTTATGCAAAAATGTAAACAAATCAGTGAATAAACACAGCATATTTTTCAAAAATCAGCTTTTCTATGTCACTTTGTAAGAGCCAGATGTTTGTTTATTGACATATTAGAATTTAACACTAGCTTAGAAAAGAACAAGTGATTAATCTAGTCAAACGTATGTTCTTGAGGAAATGGCTTAATGATTACTTTGCAATTCCAATGATATACTGGAAATACAAAAGTCATAATAAAATCAATTAATGGACAAATAAAGGACTAGACTATGTGGTTCCTAATATAACCAATATTGACACCTCTAAAAAGAGCATACCCCCCCGTCCTTCACACACATACCGTGGATATTTCTGGTTGAGTTTCTCCATGAAGGCCTGCACTACAGTCACAGCTTCCGATTGGCTGATAAGCAGATTCCCGGACACATTACAGGTTAGATCTATCCAATCAGAGCGTGCAGCCTGAAAATCCAGGGGCTTGACCTGAAACGTCTGAGCCCAGTTCACCTCAGGGTCAAACCCAATCCTGTTGATGAAGTCATTCTCAGATTCATAGTCCCTATCAATCTCCCATTGGTCTATATCATTGTTTTCCTGCCCATATTTGTTCTGTCTCTTCTTTTCTTCATGCAACGCTTTTTCATTCTCTACCACCTTCACTTTGTGCCTCCTGCTTGAGTGGTTAGTTTCCTCAGTGGTTGGAGCAGCAATATTCATCTCCTCCTGGTCATTTATTGAGACAGTTACCTTATTTGGCAAAAGATTATGAGCTGAACTGTGTTTGGGAGCTCGCAGCAGGCTTGCAGGCAGGCTTGTTGGCACTCTGCTGGTGATGTCATAATGACCAACTTTGTTATTTGGGTCATGCTTTTCAGTTGGTTTATCATTAGGATCACCCAACAGTGATGGTCTAGTCATTTTATTTTCAACTGATTTGTCTCTTGACCACGCACGTGCTCTGTTATTTCTAAAGGAACTCAATCCTGCTTCTTCAACAGGCTCTTCCTTTTCCTCAGCCAATGCATTTGGTTTACCTGTGGAAGGCTTTCCCTCTCTTTGGTTGTCATTACTAAGTAAGTGTTCTTGGAGGCCACCTGTCCTGGCCTGTCTTTTCTGCTCTTTTGCCAGAAACTGCTGGGATAACTTTTCATCTTTTAGATGCTGTTCCGAAGGCGAATTTGGTGCATTTATTTTACCAGTTTTATTTCCTGACGGGTTCTCTTTCTGTACCTCTCTGTCATCTCCCCATCTTTTCGCATTCCTCATTCTGACAACGAGGAGTTTCCTTCGCTTCTGCATTGTGTAATCATCATAATCGTCCCCATGCAGACCTTCAGCTCTTTCTTTATTCTTTGCATCCTCATCTTCTCCTGCTTGCTCAAACCCTCCATAGTCCTCCCATTCCTCTCTCTGCCTCCATCCCATCTTGACATTACCTGAAGGTAAGTTGAGAAAGAGTGCCAGCTAATGAGAACTTCTATGACAGACTGTAAAGCAGTTGGCTGTAATCAGGGTTAACAGAAGTATGAACAGACCAGGTTTCTTTCACAACTGGAATCAAATTAATACAATTATCCCTATATGCAGTCACTCAACTAGAACACGTCTGAAGCTGAGATGGCACAACACCACATTTTCATTTCCAGTATCAGACAGTCACATCCGTGCCACCTCAGTCACTCCTATGGCGGGTTGCGTTAACGGAGTTCTGAACTGGGGATTCCCCGTCACGCCCACTGTCTGAACGTGCCATTTTGTTTATGTTTGAAAGCGGCAACTGGCAACGCACCTGCAGCGAGTGCCATAGTCACAAGCTGATTTACGCTGCCTAGACGTCAGCGAGTTAGAATAAGCTGTCTCGTTTATGTTTGAGGTAAATCTTGTCTGTGTTTAAGTGTCTCTGTTTTCTGATTGGTTGTCTATGTCTCGCCCCTTGTGTCTCCTTGGTCTAGAGGCTGGCATACCGTCCCCCTCATTCTAACCTTGTCTGTCTCTCAGATTACCTGCATGTTAAAGAGCGTGTTTACTGTGGATCTCCTTGTGTTCTTTGAGACTCCTAAAGAGGAGTGTTGTAAATGCATCGGGTCTGTTTCAGGCAGTTAGAGAGGCCACTTGTACTTCAGTTAAAAGACTAGTTCTCTGTGTTATTGCAAAGCTGTGCAAGTTTGAGTTTCTATTAAACTTCCAAGACTCCGGCATCTGCATCCTACTTCTCCATGTCGAGTATGACACAGACCAGTTTCTGAAATCTTGAGAACTAACACCAATACAATCTATTTTCCCCTAAAAACTACTATGCTATCAAATAAGCATTTTACAACAGGCTTATTATGTTGCTATCATTTTTAGCTACGTGATTACATCAGATAACATCATTCTATATGGTATCAGAATTCATATAAGCAATTGCAATACCTCTGTATACGAAGTCTTTGACCTTGTTCCCTGGCTTGTCCAGTTTCATATACATGGAGAAGCCATATCTGAATAGAAAAACAATTAGTTATACACAATAGACTACCAGTCAAAAGTTTTTGCATAAACTGATATTTTCTATCATTTGTATGTTACAAATACATTTACAGCATGTTTACCATTTGAGTTTCTTTATTAGACAGAAAGTACTTTTTACTCATCACTACTGACCTGCACCAAGCCATCTAATGTAATTATAATGAGGATCACTGGACAACTGTTAAAGAGTTTTTAAGTGACATCCAGCTGTGCATCAGCACACAAACTGTTAATATGATGGCAGACAGGCACTTTTACATTCCGTTATAAAGAAAACTTGTTTTACTCAACAACTCAACAACTTATCAATGCTCAACAGGAATAAAAAGTCACAGATAAATGGATGGTATAAACCTGTGGTGTGAAAAGACTTTTGACTGCAGATCACAATATGAGACCATAACAAGACAATCCAGAAATTGAGTGGGTGTGTTTTTTATTTGCATTGTCACACACTGCCACCTGCTGCAAGAACACTGTAACAATTATAAAGTTCCTGCGGGTCTCAGGGTATTCTAGGGTATTCTACTCTGTTCCTCGAGTGGTGCGGAGAGCCCACCACAGTTTGTAAGTTATTAAAACACTTTACTATGATTTTAATAATAAAAAAACAGATTTAATCATTTTGTCATTGTGCAAAACCAAGTTGGAAGGGTGTTTTTACATACAGTGGTCGGAAAATCTATTTGCCCCCTTCCTTCTTTTGTATGTTTGTCACACTTAAATGTATCTGCTCATCAAAAACTGTTAACTATTAGTCAAAGATGACATAATTGAACACAAAATGCAGTTTTTAAATGAAGGTTTATGTTATTAAGGGAGAAAAAAAACTCAAAACCTACATGGCCTTAGAGTGATTGCCCCCCTTGTTAAAAAATAACTTAACTGTGGTTTATCACACCTGAGTTCAATTTCTTTAGCCACCCCCAGGCCTGATTACTGCCACACCTGTTTCAATCAAGAAATCACTTAAATAGGAGCTGCCTGACACAGA
>JBBPDH010000018.1:5900753-5912715 GCA_037974565.1 Clupeocharax schoutedeni
CAGGACAGACACGAGAGCTCAGTAGACTGGGGAAGACGAACGGGGAAGCACGCGAGGGGGCGGGGCGACCGTCACACATACTAAATAAATCATTAGCGAATGATGTGTCATTTGTTTTAGAAGTAGCACTGATCCCTGACACAAACGGACATAGAAAACTATGATAATAGAGTAAAACTATCAAAACATTTTATTATCTATAACAAAATAATGAAGCAGTTTAATTTTGATATCTTGTTAACCTCTTGTGTAAGTATTAGGTTAGTTAGGTGTGGTAAATTAAGTCATGGGCAATTGCTAGTGACCAGATATACACTACATGGACAAAAGTACTGGGACACACCTGTTTTTCAGGGTTTGAGCTGGGCCCTTTACCTCCAGTGAAGAGTAATCTTAATGCTTTATGCATTTTGGTCAACGCCATGTTTCCATCTTTACGGACAGTTTAGGGAAGAACCTTTTCTATTCCATCATGACTGGGCTCCAGTGCACAAAGCAAGGTCCATAAAGGATGGATGAGTTTGGTGTGGAAGAACTTTACTGCACCGCACAGAGCCCTGATCTCAGCCCCATCCAACACTTTTTCGATGACCTGGAAGTCTATGTATGTAAATGCAATGTCATTAAAATCCCTGTTCATGTAATGGTCAGGTATCCCAATACTTTTGTCCATGTAGTGTGTGCATTGCATGGTCACTAAGTTGCTGTGTATGCTCAGGTATCTCTGTACACTAAATACCCCTGATCACCCTGGTTATCTTAGGAGTGGACGATGGAGCAGATATTCCACGGGAGATGGTCGCTGGAATCTATGAGCGCATCCAACAGAGGGAGCTGCGCTCCAACGAGGATCATGTGACCTATGTCACCAGGGTGGAGCAGAGCATTCAGGGAATGAAGACAGTGAGTCGACTGCCATCTAATCAAAAGCAAAATTTATGGAAATTGAAACACTTGCCTGTGGAGAGAAATTTATGGCTGATTGCATTAGAGGTTTGCATTGCAAAGGTTTGAGAAGCTAATTAATAGGACTGCATAGTAATATCATAATATATCAGTATTAATCTCCTAATTTGCAAGGACCTGTATACGGGCCTTATTTCCATTCCTCCCACTCATACATATTAGTTTCATAGCAGAGAGTGGAGGTGGCACAACACCACTTTCTATTTACGACATAGATACTGACATTAAAATCTTGAATATTGGCTAGTTCTGATTTGACACTATTTGATTTAACGACGGCCATGCTTTTGTTGCAATATTAGATTTTAAAATTGATTAATGTCTGAGATTCTATAATTAGACTATCATGCTCAAATATTTCAAGCATTCTTCTACATCATGGAAGAAAAGCTCAAGCTATCAACATGACGTCAATCACCCTAAGTGTGTACTTCAGTCTGGATTAGTTTCAAGATCAGGATTCATATTCACTTTTGCTGACATCAGGACTCTTCAATAACTGACAATAGATCGAAAAATTCTCCAGTGATTCCCATATAATTGATAGTACTTACTCAATAGTCTTTCCTAAAGGTTAATGGCTGAATAATGAGCTGAGAGTTTAGGGAGTTAAAGAGGACTGTTCATTTTCAAAGCTGTTTTGCTCATTTGTATGTATTCTTATGGGCAAAAAATGTAAAAGATCACTGCTACTTGGGACTGTAAAAGCAGGTGGTTTAAGGTGGACTCAGATAACCCCTTATTTATCCCATGTGTGGACTGATTTGCTGTTGTGGAAAGATGGGGTTTTGCTGATCTTGCTCTCTGCCCTGGGACTGTAGACGACTGGAGTAAACACATTAAGCAGCTTTGCGCAGCACAAACAATGAATAGGTACAGTACATGTCAACTGAGATTACAACTCCTGCTCATAAACTATTTATGCCTCCGCTTTCTCAGTGGCTGTGTGTGTGAGAGAAAGATACCTTGTTCATGGAAGTTTGTGTAAGCGAGAGAGAGAGAGAGAGACAGAGAAGGAGAATGATGATTGAATATATTCATCAGGCTTAACTTTAGTTTCGGGTGACACAAATGCAAAACTGCATACTTCCTTTTGCATGAAAAATGTATATTTTTCTGGCATCACTGCATCTCCAAATCCATTCTGGAGTAATTCCCACACTATCTTATATCCATGTATCCTGCTGATGTTGCAGGCTACAGACAAAGCTCCTGAGCCACAATCAGTTTAGACATGGATGAGTCTTAAAGTGAACTTTCCACTCTATCTTTCTTTCTCTCTGCCTCTCTCTCTCTCTGTCTCTTTCAGATCCTATCTGTGCCTCACCGGAGGCTGGTGTGCTGCAGTCGTCTCTATGAAGTTACTGACGTGAATAAATCTCAGAAACAAGCAGCACACCAGAGAGAAGTGTTCCTCTTCAATGACCTTATAGTGGTGAGAAATGGCCCCACACACATACGCATCCACACACACACACAGAGTGGTACACATTGAATGGTAAATACTATGGTGTTGAGTAAGAGTTTGGTCTTTCTGTTGTTAGATACTGAAGTTGTGTCCAAAGAAGAAAAGCACAGCCACGTACACGTTCTGTAAGGCCATGGGTCTGCTGGGGATGCAGTTTCATCTCTTTGAAAATGAGTGTAAGCATCTACACACAAAATATGTGAAAGTCAATAAAAATGCTGTCAAAATTTCATGATGAATGGACCAATAGAAATGATGGTATTTTTAAATTAAAACTCATTCCGTAAACAATCAAGATTAAAAACTTAGATTGATTCACTTGGAAACTTTTTTAACTGTTTCTGTGACTTTTTCTTGCTGTCTACATTTAATAGCAATCTTCTCTATTGTTGAAAAGTTTAGAAGCTGGTGACTCAGACTTTGGTATGTCGATTAAAACGCCTACATATATCTCTCTCTCAGATTACCCTCATGGCATTACGATCTTGTCACCATTCTCTTCCGAGAAGAAGCAGGTGGTGAGCTTTTGTTCTCAAAGCTCAGAGGAGCTGCTAAAGTTTGTTGAGGACCTAAGAGAGAGCATTGCTGAGGTAGCAGAGATGGAGCACATACGCATTGAATGTGAGTCTCATTAGGTGGCTCTTAGTCGGATCTGGAAGGGCTTTCAGGAATAATGCTGCCTTGACTGACGTGTGTTTGGCGTCTCGCAGGGGAATTAGAAAGGCAGCAGGCAGCGAGAAATCAGTCTGCTAAGAACAATGGCACCCAGCTGGAGATCCATAGACCAATCTCGCCTGCAGGTACAAACACACATACATACAAAGTGCAGCAATCAGATTACTCTAACTGTACTGATGAACTCCCGCTTTTCTGATTATGTACAATATTACTTTTGTCATTCTTAGGGGAGCATGACTTTTTTGACAAGACAGGAAGCAATGCAGTTGAGGTGTGTATCAAAAGTATGTGTGAGTGAGCGTGTTTGTCTGTATGTTTCTTGAACTAGTGGCATGGAATCATATGTTGCCTGTAAAGCTTATTTAGAATCTACTGTTTCCCTGTTGTGGTGTCAGGCATACTCACTGCCCCAAAACCTCAATCACATTGACCTCTTGACCTTCAAGCACAATCTGCTGGTCTGCATCTTGATAGAATAGAGACACCAGGCCCTCGGTGTCCTTTCCCCAGGCAAACACCCCAACCCACACCAAAAAAGAATAATGTGGACACCATTAATTATCTCCAACACCTGCAATTCCCTTGAACTAACGATCTGCCACCCAGGCTTTGGAGCAACTCTTTCCTACACCCTTCCCAGCTCTGCACTGCTAAACCAGCCTTGGCTGGGAACCACTTTCTTAAAAAACTAACTAAACTCTGGCCAGATGTAGGCCCTTCTTGTAATGGCTTTGCTAACTGCTGATGCCTGGATGCTTATTCTTACATACAGATGCTGTTACTGGTTTACAGTTTTTACTGTTGTTAACAAGTAAGTTTCAGTTTACATTTTCAAAACTATTACAATTCTCTAAAACATGCAGTGATTCATTTTAGGGCCAAACATTCAAACAAAGAATAAAGAATCATTTTTACAGTAAATGGTTGGTCCTGGTCTGCATCTTTTGGCCACACATTTTAGTTTTACAATTGCGTGGCAGTTGTATAACAGTGAATGCAAGCCTTTGCAGTTTCAGCCATTAAAATGAGCAGTTTTGCTAAAGGCTGATACTGAGAGAGTGAAATAATCTGGTAGATTATTGAAAAAACTAAGTACTGAATATGCTTGATAACCACTGTAAGATCCTGTAAATTACAGTTAAAACAGCTACGAAATTCTGTACAGAAAGTAGTAGTGGGTGACTAACAGGGACACTTGTTGGCATTGGAGGGATTGTATGTGAGAGTGTGTGCAGTGTGAGTCTGTGCTCCTGCATGCTCTGTGGCATGGCCTTATCTTTGTCTCGTCTGCACCGGAGGGCCGTGAGAGTGCTGCAGGCCAGGCTGATAACGCTTCCTGCTTCTGGCTGTTTTCTAAACTAGGTGTCAATTCACAACAGGCTTCAAACGTACCAACTCAGCTCCCCGCTGGCTCCAACCAGCGCTCAGCCCCATTTGGCCATCCTGCCTAGTCCCGGCCCTGGCTCTGCCCTTACCATCTCCCCAGACACGCTCATCCAGTGCCAGCAGATCGTTAAGGTGATCGTGGTGGATTCGGCAGGCCGCGGACGTGTGGAGGCCTTCCTCAGTCACAACCCATCTCACCGCTTAATCCAATCAGCTGTCTCCACTCCAACCAGGTCAAGGGAAGGCGGGGCCCAGCAGCCACCCCTCCCCCCTCCCCCTCCTCCGTATCACCACAAACACCAATTCTGTCCCCCGACTCCGCCCCCTCCACAGCATGTTCTTAGCCAACGCAGGTACTCCAGTGGGACGCGCAGTCTGGTCTGAGTGTGCTTCCTTGCACATATACACACTTGCTGTTCATCTGAATGAATACACTAATGTTTACTGGCTCATCATTTTACCCACCTTCTAAATTAAAGGCGATGAAGCAGCCCATTATATATTCTTTGCCCTGACACAAACACATATACCTTTTGTACTTCTGAGCACAGGCTGAGGGGCTTGCTTCTGTATAAATAAGCTAGTCACAGATTTGTTTATCTAGGCCTTGGGGCCACAAAAATGAGTATTTTAGATACAGAGTAGTTAGTTTTATCAGATGTTCTTTTCCCTGAACTTTTATCTCTTTATTTATAAGTTTATACAGCAATTTGTTTGGTTGAACTGCAGTGCTACATTTGGACTTTATAACTAATGTATAGCATGGCAGCCACAAACAATGTTAGTGTAATAAGAACTTTGGTCTAAACAGAATCCCAAACAGCTCTTTAGCTGTTTAGAAGTCTTTGATAAAAGTTCAAATAATGGATCTTGTGCTGGTAGTTTTAGAGCACATTTATGTTTTCGGGCTCTAAGGGTAGTGTTTCCGAGCGTTTGTGTCCAGGCATAATTCAAAAGTTATCTCGGAGGCATGGAAGCTTTTTTTCCCTCTCCCATTCTAGAGTGAAAAAAAACACTACAGCTGATATTTCCAGCTTTTTTAATGAAAATGTTGCATAGTTGTACCAACACTTATGTAAAATATCAGTAATGACCTTGTGTTCCATACAGCTCTTGCCAGGCATTAAAGAGAGAGCTCCTCTCGAATCCACTTTCTGTACGGCATCTATGTAGCGCTTCCTGATGGGAGCTGGAATGGAAACCGATTCTAGGCTCACTTGAAAGCATTGCTGAAATATAATCTGGCAGACTTTGACTTAAGATATCGTGTGCGTTTTTAATCCTTTCCAGTTGTACTGTTTATGATTTTCAATATTGAAAAAAATGATTTT
Source organism: Clupeocharax schoutedeni (assembly GCA_037974565.1). Lineage (NCBI taxonomy): Eukaryota > Metazoa > Chordata > Actinopteri > Characiformes > Alestidae > Clupeocharax > Clupeocharax schoutedeni. Next base: position 5,906,583 of record JBBPDH010000018.1, read on the forward strand.
ACTTTCTCACAACAAATATCTTTGTGTTTGAAATTTTCTTGTGGATCATGTTTGTGTTTTGCCTCTTGACATTCATGTCTTCTGTATTGCATGTCATATAAGAGTTGCATCAAATTACGCATATATCTATTATGAGCACATGATTCCAGCGAGAGTACAGAGTATATTTTAGATGCATTACAATAACAAACTTTTTATTTAGTTCGTTGGGGGTTTGGAATAATTTATCATGTTTAATTATGTATTATATATTTAATGAATATCTAAATGCTATCAAAAATATTTTCTTTATTTGTATGAGAGATTTGCAATGATGTCATCCTGTGTGTAGACACAGAAATTACAAAGGAATAGCAAAAAAATAACACTTTATGTACAACATTCTATTTATTCTTTTGGACAAGGGGGGTAAATAGCTTTACTGTAATGTTTTTGCACATTCAAGTCTTTTGATTGGGAGTCTAAATTTATCAGATGCTGTATGTGGACCTGATGTCTTCTGTTTGGACTTTTGGCTCTTCATGGTTCAAAGCAGCAGGAGTATTGCTTTTAGAGGATCATCATGGCAAAATTTTCTATCCTCTCAGAGCTGTAGACTTTAAGTTCCTCAGGTTTACCGGGTGAATCTTACACATATGCTAGCTAAGTACCTTCAGAATTCCAGGAACATGTGAACACACCAGGGCCATATCCTGACTGAAGGCATACACACATTCCCTACGTTGTTTTTGCGCCCGTGTTTCTGTGGCAGCATTTCCAAACACAAAACTTTCAGATATTAAACTGCATGTGGAGTCAGAATATGGCCTTCTGTTCAAATCAATGCTGTCATCTGTTATTTGTTTTTGGGGAAAAAAACAATATATTTGTATTGAGCACAGTCATGAAATTTTATATTGTATGGACACTTAATAAAGAACCACTCATGCACAAACTGTACATGCAATGCCACTGAATTTAGAGCTCAGTATCCATTAAAAGTGAAAAAATGAACAGTGTGTGTGTGATTTTGAAAATGTGATTAAATTGTACTTAATCCAGTATGTTTACATGAAAACAGACATTATTGATGGTACACATATTCACGAAAAAGGTAAACAGTTGTGAATAAAACTAGACAAAATAGAAAATACAGGGAGTACATACGCTGTTGGTTGTGCCTGCTGAACAAGGCAAAAACCTTCTGAAACGTAAAAGGAATATGTAATGTAATTTAAATATTGCTACATTGAAAATATGATCAAGCTGTCTGTGGTTTGCGGCCTGTGGTTTAAATGCATTGTTTATTTATGGGAGCTGTCAGATTTGTTAGGCCTGCTCAAACTGTTCAGCTGGAGAATGTACTGGATAAAGTGAAGAAGCTGAGGCGCTCGTCAGCTTTGGTCTGTCTTGTGTGCATTAGTACAAACATTGTATGAACTGGCTGTATTAGATTTTTGTCCTTTCTTCAAAAGTGGATCTTCCGTACAACTATCACGGAAAAACTGAGAAGGTACATTGAGTATGTATGGATAATTTAGGAGTGTCTTTTGCATTAAGACCATTAATGTTGTTATTATTACTTTATTATCATTAGGTATATATGAAGTGTTTTATTCCAGAATGCAGTGATGCCATGAACATTTAGAATAGAACAACAATGGAAAGCATTGAATTTCTCTTATATCTGTATTAATCATAGTATATTAATTCTGAAAAATCATAATTAATAGCATTGTTATATGCAAAATTAAATAATTCAAAAGTATCACATATCAAATCACACGTAAAATCAAAGCTATTTGCTACTGCAGGGCATTCAGCTTTAATCTTGTTTGTTATAGAAAAACCTCCAGAGCATGGAATTAAAATAACATCTGCAAAGTAGGTTCAAATCCAAATGAAGGTCTATGCATCTGTGTGCAGAGTCATTAAAGTCCCTGTTAGTGATAGTCAGGCGTCCCATTACTGTAGTCCAAATAGTGTATGTTGCGCACATGCAAAATCTAGGTTGTTGCCGGTGGTGGTTGCGCGCATGCACAGTCTCGGCAGTTGTCCGGGAAACAAAAAGTGGGGCGAATCGAAAGGTATAATGGTTCCGGTGCCCATGCTTATGGCCATTTGTATTGTCCATCATAACAATTTACAAGTAATTAGACATACGTTTCTTCTGAAACGAAGAATATCATGGAATAATATCAGGGAATATGTGCTATCTTTGCTGCTGTACTTTTCTGGAACGACTTTAGACTGGAACAATGCTGTGAGGATTTGATCATATTTAGCCACAACAGTAGGTAGGCTACTGATGTTGGGTGGTTCTGGAACGTGGGGGCTCTCACTACACCTGATCCAACTATTCAGTGCATTAACAAACCCATTCTGTGCTGAAGTGGTTTATAAATGAAGCGAAAGAACTTCAACCCACAGGGCAGGGTGGCCTCCAGGACCAAGGTTAGGAGTGTCTTAGTCTTCTCAGTCTTATTCCTGGAGCACTACTGCCCTCCAGATTGTGGTGTTTCCTTTCTCTAACATGTTTTTTCTAATCCTGGTCCTTGATGCTACTGCCCTACTTATTTAAGTGCTTTTCCTTATTTAAGAAACAAACAAAGTGAGGGCCTGTTAATGGGCTGATTAGTTGGATCAGGTGTGTTGGGAGCAGTGTAAACACTCTGCAGGAACGGGACACACTTCTAACAAACCAATTTCCGCTCAATAACTAGTTATGTGTTGGAAGCAGTTCTGCTGTAACATCAGGTGGTCATCAACCCTCCTCCTGATTATCCACTTTCTAGCACACGAATCTGATCCCACCAATCAGTGTCTTCAGTAGAACATAATGAGCTGGGACAGGTGCATCAGGTGGTCCACTGGAATGCTGAGCTCCCAACACTGCTTTAAAACAGTTCAAGGTTACTTTGTCATCAGCATGTTTGAACACGTACATAGTTTAATAAGATAATTCATGGACTACGGTGCAACATTCACTGAGGCCCACTGCCCTGCACATCTGAGCATTTTCATTACTTTCAAAACATCTGACCTAACTAATGACCTCTTGGTCCAGAGGCAAGTATCCTAACCCACTAGGTGGCCACCACCAACATTTGTTTAAGAGGGTGTTGCCCCATCTTGCCCCAGCTACCTGGAGAAGCGCTGTACTCAGATCAGGCAGCCACAGTCACTACCGGAACCACTTTTTAACAAGATATTTAAACCGCCATGTTGCAAGCCCATCATCTTCTTGCTCTTATAAACAATTTATGGTTCCATCTAAGCCCAAATTCAAGGGTGCCAAACCTGTGGCAAGTCCCTGGAGGACCACACTTCTGCAAACATTGGCATTTTCTCTCTTTTAACCACCTGAGTTCAGCTTACAAAGGCTTTACCGACTTACTGATGAGCTTAATCAGGTGTAGTTAATGAGGAAGACACCCCAAAAGACTTGCTGCTCTGGAGATGTTCTCACCCAGTCGTTCAGACATCACAGTTTGACAGTGACAGAAGTGTTTAACAGGGGAGGGTTTCTTCAGCTGCCAACATGTGCAGCATACCATAGAGGAGTGTGTACAAGAGGCAACGCCTCTCTGCCTGTCCAGCCGTGTGTAAGGCATAATTGATCGATTGCAAGTGGTGTTTGCTCCAAAGCAATGGGCAGCCTAGACCCGATAGATAAAATAGATTTTCAACATGAAAAATCTGAGGTAAGGCATGAGAGCGTGAGATGACAGTATAATGTGTGTCTCACGCTCAATGCGTAAGAGTTGGCAACCCTGAAAGTCATTGAAGTCCTTGCTGATGTAATGGTCAGACATCCCATTACTTTTTTCCCATATATTATGATAAGATAATATAAGAAAGACATTTATTTATCCTGAGCAAAACTTATTTGTCTCAAAAGTGTGTTAACGTGATAATGCATTAACATGTTTAGGCATAATATTTATATATTAATTAGTGGTGGTCATAGATCTTGGAATTAATCTAGATTAAAATGGCTCAATTGAATTCTGCCGAAGGTCTGAAGCCCCCCCACCCCCGCAAAATGGTCCCAAGCCACCCTAAATATATATTCATTATTCTACTATTTTTAAATTATATATCCAAACATTTCACACAAGATATCACTGAGTGCAGATATGCACTTTACAAATAGAAACAAGATTGTGAATTGAAATTAAAAATAATAAGTCTAGCTATCATTATTGAATTAAAATTATGTACTGGCTGTTGAAGCTGCTGTAGGTAGCAGACGGGCATTAGGACCCAGGCGAAACTACACTGCGCTGTTTGTTAACGAGTCACAACCGCAGCCCGTTAAGTAATATTTCTCTGGTAGCGCCGTTTGTACTCAGTTCAACAGAACAATACTATGAATGTCCATAGCTGTTCACTGCTTAACTTTACTTGTTTCCTTAAGTGAAAGGAAAGGTTTGGTGAAAAGATTTCAGCCCTCTATACACGCTAATTCCTTCCTACAACCCTGGGGTCTAAGCCCCCCTTGTCTTTACGTCCTAGTGACGTCCCTGTTTCACAGCAGGCAGCTTGCGTAGTATAGACCCAGCTCCCAACCCAACTTTGTGAATATTTTTTTTTATCGCCCTATAAGAGCCTCACATTAAGGCAGCATGTTAACGCCGATAACGGACCAACACTAATATTATTCATTTATTATAATCATGATTCTGTGTGTAGAGCCCACTCCTAACAACATATGAATAAAGAAAAGAAAAGAATAAATATTTAAACTGTCTTCTTGTGTTTTGGAACTACACTCCATATATTAATGATTGCACCTCTCGCCAGTTTCGTATTATTTGCATAATCAAACTACACAGCTTTTCTGCACATCAGAGTCGCCCCGTGTGCTTCTTCAGGCATTAATACAATTAAGTGAGGGATTATCACAGAGTGCAGAGCAGTTTTACATGGGATTGACTGGATTACTCGTAGGAAAAACCACAGATCTGCAAAGCTCGAAGTGATTTTACTTCAAAGAGTAGAGCTGCGAGGCCCCCGCGTCAGGCTGATGGAGCAGCAGGTCCTGAGTAATGATCCACGTGACGCAGGAACCCTCTGTGGGACTGCAGAAACTGCATGGTACACTGAGCTGACTGAGGCAGTGCAATATCTCACAGCCTCTCACACACTCGTGGTGATCTGTGGTGTAGTTGCCACTGCAATCAGAAGGCTGTTGGTTCTAATCTCAAGATTACTGAACTACCGTCTCCACACACTGCTCCCTCTGCACAGCATTCCTGGCTGCTTGCTGCTTCACTTAGTGAATTGGTTAAATACAGAGATCTATTTCATGCTGTGATTGCTCACACTCCAACTACAGCAGCGTGCAGAGCGCAACTCCCTGGCCGTATTTCTGTCCTTCTTTTCTCAGAAGAGGTTGCAGTGAAGCAGGAGAACCAGTTTTTTCACCCTTAAATAAGATTGTGTGGGATTCTGATGCTAAACTGGCAGTTCATGGAAAATGTGGTTTTGTCTCTTGTACAGGCTGTATTTGGGTGTCCTAGTGGTTTGGGAGTTGCCCCTGCAATCAGAAGGCTGTAGGTTTGAACCCCAGGACTGCCAGTGGCACCTCTGAGGTACCCTCAAGCAAGGTACCATCCCTACACACTACACCTTGGGTGCTGTGCCACTGACTGCCCACTGCTTTACTTGCTGAATGGGTTAAATGCAGAGAAAGAATTTCACAATGTTCACACTGTGTGCTGTGGTATGCTCACATGTAACTAAAAGGACCCACTTTAAAGTAAAAAAACACCCAGAGCAGGTTTTTGACCTCCAGCCCTTCCTAAGGCTCACTCTTACAGTGTTCATCATTCCAGCTGTAATAACTTGTAAACAGAGTGTATATTAGCCAGTGAGTCACATACCAAATGGAGCATGGCCACTGAGGGGCATATCAGGTAAGGATGCCACTTCTGAGCCTCTCATATATGATCACAGCTGACCTCAAAAAGGAGTTACATTTCCTGCGATGCTTAGTGGGATGGGTACAGACTGAGAGTGTGGTGTGGTTGCCTTGCACACTTTAACTCAATACTGTTATTAATTAATGGCTTATTTAACATCCAGTAATGCATACATAAACCCAAATTATATTATATACAGTGGGACAAAAAAGTATTTAGTCAGCCAC
>JBBPDH010000018.1:5912815-5923404 GCA_037974565.1 Clupeocharax schoutedeni
TGGTGAAAATTACAGGCCTCTCTTATCTTTTTAAGTGGGAGAACTTGCACAATTGGTGGCTGACTAAATACTTTGTTGCCCCACTGTATATATATTTCTCTTCACTGTTCTGGGTGTAAATGTGCTTCACTCACCTTTCCCAACAGGGATCTCTGTACAGCTGCATGGCGTTGGTTTAACATCTGAAAGAACGCACTCTGTGCAATACTACAAATATATGAATCTTATTGTGAATGCATCCAGGCATCTATATCCTGCCATAATGTCATCTTTCTTCAGCTACATGAAAAATCTTCCTCAATCTTCACAGTAAGATTGTTTTTTTGCCTGCACCTAAATCAAAGGTTGAGCTTAACAGAATCTAAAGTCCTGAGGCAAAGGGTGTTGGTGAGAGGGTGGGCGTTGTAGGTGGGCTTTACAACTCCTGTTCAAGCTGATTCAACAGCACCTCTGCAAATATGAATTCATTTACTCTGCTAAATGTACTCAGTGGTGATTAACATAATCTGAAGATCCCACATCTGTGCCCATTCATCTGTTCTACAGATGGCATTTCCCTGATGCAATACTGCTGGATCAAAGGTAGCAGATGTACACAAGTCTGTTGATGCATATCATTTGACAGATTCTGCCTAAACTGGCTACATTTCATATCACAATAAATCAAAGCCACAGGCAACCTGCTTTAGAAAGTTAGCTAATAGATCCACCAGAAATACTCTCAACATGGAGACTAAATTTTTTTTAACTACACTTTGTATTTTGATTATTTTATGGCAACACTGCAACATTCAAAAGAAAAAAAAAACATTTATTTCAAAACACAAATACTGCTTCATCTGAAAATATACACTCAGTATTTTGCTAGCTCCTGACTCAAACACTCATTTGGCTTAATAATTTATAATTGATCAGAAATAATAACAGTGAGGTGACAAGTGCTGGGTCCTTCCTCGGCTGATGTGTGTGATGTACTCAATGAATGAATGAATAAATAAATGAATGATGTAATATACTGAAACAGGCTGTTTTAAAGGCGGGCTATGAGAAAGGGAAGGTGGAGAAGAGCAGTGCTTCTAGACAGGCCGTGAGGGAAGGAACTGGCTATAACATTGTGCTATAAATTATTGTCCATAGTGCAAAGAATGAGGGATATCAATGTGAAATGGTTACAGGAGGCCTGAACAACATGGAAAATGTCATACAATATTTATAATGGTACATGCTTTGTTTGAGATATGACTTGTAATTTCCTGCTGATATAGCTTGGCTAAAGGAATGCAGTTTTTATAAAGCTTGTGGAAACATTCACACGCACTAAAAATCTTAATTATATACTAATACTGGAACACAGCCTTTTGTGACCATCCTAATGCATTTGCATCATAAGGCACATTGTGCCAAAGGAGAGGTTACAACTTGAATAGAGAGGGTTTTGCTGAAGGTAGGAAATGAAATGAGTATACTACACACACGCAGACATAGTGTATGTGTGTCAACTGTCAGTTACAAGATGTTCCGGTGTTTGCTCTGTGTTTGGCCAGTGTCCCAGTAGTCTACATTCAGGGTTCATCCCTTTGTTCAGTGTCTCTCAGCTGTCAGTGAAGTCATTACAGATAAAGTTCATAAGAATCAATGTCAACCTTTACATTGTTGTCTCTTCCCACTCCAGCTCAACATCACCTGGGAACAGAACAAGATCCATGTTTACTTTAGTAAAATGACAGTCTGGAATGTTTTCACCCAAACAAGGAATATCTTTCTTCTATTCTTCTCCTCCTTTCTCACAGTATTACATTGGTTTGACCTTATTTTACCTTCCATAGCATCCAGTGAGTCCATCTTCTCCAGAGCTGAGTAGTTGACAAACCATATCGACTGGCTGTTACCTTTGCTGGTCAACAGATCCAGAGTGCTTTGATACAGAAACATGTACTGAGCCTGTGTAACAGAAAAATGGATATTAATTAGTGCTGTGCTGTTATCGGCGTTAACGTGCTGCGTGACTTTCACCTTGATACTTTAGCGTGGATGTATACCTAGCCGAATTGTAGGGGGTGTAGGGGGTGAGAACGAGTCTTCGAACCTGCCTGGGTCCTAATGCCCGTCTGCTACCTACAGCAGCTTCAACAACCCAGTACATCATTTAATTCAATATTGATAGCTAGACTTATTATAAATTCATAGTCTTGTTTCTATTTGTAAAGTGTGTATCTGCACTCAGTCATATCTTGTATGAAATGTTTGGATATATATTTTTAAAATAGTAGAATAATGACTATATATTTATGGTGGCTTGAGATCATTTTGGGGGGCTTCAGACCTTCGGCAGAATTCAAACGAGCCATTTTAATCTAGATTAATTACAAGATTACAGTGAGATTAATCTAGATTAAAAAATAATCTATGCCCACCATTAATATTAATACATTTTGTTTCCTTTTGATTTGTAATTTAGAGATGTCTACAGTATCTGGAATGTTTAGCACACATACTGAGTGTAGATGTGTGTGTGTGTGTGTGTGTGTGTGTGTGAGTGACTTACCAGGTTCTGTACCATGCACATCCTCTCACTTCGCAGCTCTGCCACCAGGCCATAGACATCCACAAAGTCATGGTCTCTCACATGCTGAATGAGGTGATCTAGAGCTATAAACACTCCAGTTCTGCCAACACCAGCACTACACACACACACACACACACACACACACACATGATATAGGTTAGGACCCATATGCATTTTATTTAAGTTATTTTATTTAATTTATTTTCAGGGAACACAGTTTTGCAATTGTACACTGAGCAACAGCTTTGTGGCAGCATGTGTGATTTGAAATGATAAAATTGTCAGCTTTACTAAAGGGAACATATTTAATTGAACAAATATTGTTACAGTATCTACAAAACTTGGCTTGCAAATCCTGACCTGTTTCATATCACTAGATTGAGTTTCTTCTTCACCTCCAACCTAATTTCTTATATGGTATACCCTGTACCAAAGTGAAAACACTCAATATAAATGGCATTCCAGGCTTTGACCCCAAAGTTTTAAAGCTGAGCTATCCATCCTGCAGTATCAACACCACCCTTTTTTATAAATGAGCACTATGTGTCCCTGCAACACACATATACATATGCTAATAATTACTCTAGATGTGAACATAAAACATGGCAATAATGTTACCACAGCTTAATGCCAGATGGCTGACCTGCAGTGCACTACGATGGTGGTGTTGTCGTGGCCTCTGTTTGACCTCACAGCTTTGACGAATTGGATGAGTGTGGAACTGGACTCTGGAACACCATGCTCTGGCCAGGAAGTGTAGTTAAAGTGATGCACTACCATATAGTCTCCATGCTGGGGAAGAAAACGAAGAGTAAGTGTGAACACAGGCATGTAAGTGTGAATGTGTATACTGTCTGAAGGTGTATGTAGAACAAGAGTGCTAATGTTTATTTACCCTCTCTACTCGGAGTGCTCTGACCGTCCAGTCAGGATGCACATCCTCCGTTAGCTTTGTGATAATGATGTCTCCAAACACAGTGACCGGCTTATTGTCTTCCGCCCAATACTGATGACAACGAATCTGCAATATAGGAAGATTCTTACTGAGACACTGGAGGGGGGATGTAATAGTGCAAAACTGAACACAGAGATTTTACAATGGCAACTACTGCATTCAAGAGTCAATCCATGTGTACATACACGACCCTTTTCAAAGCACTGTGTGAGCATGGCAATGGTTTTTGTCCTGGTCTCCCAAATCATTCTCCAGAAATCAGCCACTGTGCCAGGGAGAGGTCCCTGGGTGGCTATGAATTCATTGGGACACAGGTAGCCCTACGCAGAGAGAAAAAATTTAAGAGAAAGTGAGGGGCTACAAAAGAAGGGTGGCCGACATAACAAATATAAAATATATTTTAAAATATAAATCACTTAATAAATACAGAAAAACAACAATATTAGGCCTGGGACAATAAGCATTTAAAAAAAAGTTTAATCAGAAATTTCTATAAAATTGATGTTTATTATTTAAAACCACAGGTACTTTACATCAATGCTCAGTATATTTAAGACAGTGAGAGGAACAAACAATGAACTGTTATGTTACAATGTCTTTGTCTTTGAAAAATGTAATCATTATTACTTGATGTATCTGCTGTGTGTCTATAAGAGATGTGTAATCAGGGCTACAGCTCAAAAACAATATGTTCTAAATATAGATTTCATTATTAGTAATTATTGATGAATAAATACGCAACCAAAGCTAGTTTTTATGATGTTCATTTCTATATGCTAGAAGTAGTGAGACACAATATGACGTTACTCGAAGAAGCATGGCATGATTTATCATGCTGACAGTAACACATTATCACACTGCATGACTACCAGTCATTTTACACTGTACACATATGGACAGAGGTTTGAGAAGTATAAGCACAAAGGTGCATAGTTCTGGGACACTTACAGAGACAAAACTAGCATTGATGTAATCAGAACCTGGAATGCCCGGCTCAGACAACAGCTTCACTCTGTTATTGTTATCTGAAAATGAAGAGGCACAGCATGATCAATAATAATTAAATGAATCGTTTTAAAGTTAAGAATACATCAAAATGTGTGTTTGTTATACAGGGTTTGATGTTTGTGAAACGGTTTTTGGAGCGGTTCCATGGCAGATCAGCGTCTGTTGTAGCCAGATCATGCAGTAGCTTTGGCAGCTCCTACAACACAGACACCCAACAATCATACATCGCACCAGTCATGCCCTATATCTTATATATAACAGTCATATATAATGAATAGAACTTTATCTCTCTCTGACACACACAAACATACACACATATTTGTACAATCAATGCTAATTAGTCCTCACAGCAAATTCTTCATGAAACTTGGCGTTGTCATTTGCACAAAGCTCCTCCACATGCTGGAGGAAAGCCTTCTTACTGATTGGCCTAAAATTGGGCACAAGAGAGGGGGACAAAACAGTGGGATCAAGAAGATTAATAGCAGCATTACGGATTATCATCTTCATTACTATAATTTTAAACAAAGTAATTTTCCACACACCCCTTCCACCAGGGGTCAGTTTATGGACTGAATAGCATGACCTCAATTTAGCATCATAAACATTCTTAACAATGGAGATTCAAAACATAAAGTCAATTACATAAATTGTACACAGTACTGTGCAAAGATTAGGTAAAAACATGGGCAATATGCGTGTGTGTGTTACAAAGCACAAATATCAAAAATATCAATATCGGTTAAGGCAAAACAGTCCTATATATATTTCAATGGCTGCATGAGACATTTAAAAAGTACTGCCTAATGCATCATAATATGAGACTATAAACAACTAAAAATACTGATCAGTGTACCACTTACTTGAGAGATTTCCTATAACTGAGCAGCCTGTTAATAAAAGAGACCATGTGAAACTGTGTCAAACATGTAATGCTTTCTATTAGCAGTTAGAAAAAACTGATCTAAGTGAGCTTCACCAGCCTTTTGGCCTGATTCTGTTACGTTAAATCACCAAACATACATGCATACACACTCATACACATGTATATACTGAACTACATAAAATTCACCCACAGATCTCATCAGGACATCAGGATATAAATGCGTCATCAAATGATCATTACTGATGATGTTAGGAAGACGTCTCAACGAAATGACACAATGAACACAGAATGAACCCCAATCACACCATAAACCTCAGACAAATGAGGTGAAAATGTAATGAGAGAGGACACCGAAGAGGCAGAAACCAGAGCATGCAACTGGAGACATGCTGAGAGAGCATAGACACGACTGCACTATTTCAACCACTTACTGGATGACAAATATCTCCTTCCTCCTAAAGAAAAAGGAGGAATACCTGAGAAAAAAAGGGCATGGAGTGAATCAAAGAGTCTGTGAAAATGTGTGCGTGTGTGTGAAGAATGTGATATGAAGTAGGTTCACCCCAACAAGTCTCAGGCTGAAACACATGTTTTCTTACTGTAGCTTGTTACTCTAAGAGATAGCTATCAGTGCAATCTCACTATCTGTTGGAAGGTAATATATTTCAGCATTTCAGCAGCCTCACCGGTTGACTTTTTCCTCTTTCAACTCCATGTCAGCCACTGCAATTAGTTGATCCAGCTTCAGCTTTGTCTCAATAATCTCTGCTTCCCGTGGGGAATAAGTCCCACCTTCCTTCTGCCTCTGATGGATCCTGCAAATGAACAAGACACTGACACTTCAACCATCGACATATTACACTGTCAGAACAGTTTTCACCTTTTGATGTTCATTTTGAAGTCTTTTTGAAGTCAAATTATTTATTTGTGACGGTTAAACATAATTCTAATGTTTTTTTTGACAACTCCTTACCGCACAGATGCGTATATAATCAAGATAAAAAAAAGAGCTAGGAAAAAAGACAGGAGCACTCCCAGAATGATCTGCTCATCTCGAGTCAGAAGGTGGTCATCTGCAAGAGAGAGGCGGTGAGAGTGAGAGACAGGAAAGGGATGAAGACTGACATGAAAATGATTAAAATGGTATTTCAAGTTCATTTCATTTGAGCATGTAATATAGTTTTACCTGCAGTCCTAACCCGTTCTGAGTACACTGAGTCTGTGTATTGGCCAAGGATATTTGTTGCACGAAATTTGAATCTACGAAAGCAGCAAAAAAATTAAATACATTATTGCAAAGCTACTATATTACTTTTGGCGACGGGAATGTGTTTGGCAATCAGTGTGTAGCTTTGGGGTTAATGACAGTGTCTATAGACAAGGCTTAAAAATGAATTTCCATAGCCCTGTTTAGCCTTTAATGCATTTTCATGATTCAGTATGAAAAAGTACTAAGTTCATCCAAGTTGATGTGTGTGTGTGTGTGTGTGTGGTGTATGTAACTTACACATAATAGGTTTTGGGTTTGAGAGGTCCATTGCAGAGTATTTGTGCATTCTCAGAGAAGCAGTCTTCCTCTGCTCCTATAACATAAGTGATAGCTTGCGTGCCCTTACGAGCCAGCTCTTTAGAGCATTCTGGGTTAGGAAAACCTTCATCAGTCACATATGGGGCAGGACGTTGGAGGAATACACTCTTCCAGTTGGACACATTAGTGTAATCCATCACTAGGAAGATATAGGCAGAATAGTCTTAGAAGCTCATTTAACATGAACATATTATGCAATCTTACATCGATATTCTGCAGAGCTGCAAATACATTTAAAATAAACAAATCACCGCTCCATTACTTTGCATTATAAAAGATTCCCCACACAATACACAGTACAGGCTGCAATTCTGACATTTCTGATGTGTTTTCCTGGACATGGATTAAGTCTAGTTTTGAATATTCTGGATGTGAGTAATCCAGAAACCAGGTCTGTGTATTCTGTAGCATACAAGTATTATTAAACATAAAACAGGAATTTCAGTTATTTTCTTAAAACCTAAGTAATAATTGTTTGTGGAAATTTGCGGAAGCTGCATTTTTTTTCTTCTTTTTTCATGACCTAAATGTCTTAGGTACTGTCCAGAGAACACTAAGAAAGCGCATCTTGAGTTGGTGAAATATAGCTGTACACAGGCAGATGGTTTGTTATTAATTTCTGCTTGTTGCTGATTGGCTGCTACCCTGTTATGTATCTCTAGCAGATGTAGTCCAGCATTCCTGCAATTCCCACATTGAGCTATTTCAAATGTTTTGAGTGTTCTTGTGTTTTACATTGCTGTAGATTAAATAAAATTACCTTCTTTTACCAATAGAAACGACAGTGCATTCATAAGAAAACACCCATGCATGAAATATAATACTATACAGGGGTAACATTGGTATTTTACATTCTAGCACTGCAGGAGACAGTAGTTCAGTGTACAGTACGGATACGGGTTTATCTTTTCATTTTCTTTAAGGATAATGTATTAAGCTGAGTTTAAAATGAAGTTTTTTGGGAGCAGATGTGGGGGCATATTTAGGGTTTACCACATCACAAAATTGCATTTTTTCACAATTCACAGGTGCCCTTGCAATGTAACCACCTTGATTTTTGGGTTTTACTGTATATAAGAAATATATTTTATATAAAATTATACATTATATATATATAACATATTATTTTGCATTTTATATAAAACAAAAAAATGCACTTACACTCAAAGTAATAACAAAGTAATAAGGTTTGGTTCAAGATTATTCCTTGATGCTTCCATTTAATCAGCAACAAACCTTGTTAAAAAAAAAAGTAGTAGTATCTACTGTCCAGATAAATAGTGTTTAAAATGTGTCTTTCTCAGGTGCCTAAGACTTTTTTCTCTTTCTAAGGTTGTGTTATTGGTCTTATGAAGGGAGTACGGATACCTGCAGGCTCAGAGACAATAATCTGAATTTTTTTTATAGGACCGTTGTTGTCAAAGAAGAAACACTCAGGCATCTCGATGGTGATGGTTTTGGATGTTGCCATGACAGCACCTGCTGCATTCAAAGCTACCATTGGCCTTTTAGATGGCACAGGTGGGGCTGAAATAAAACAATAAGAATACAAAGAGACAACATTAGGAATTTTCACAATTTTAACCCCTGTCTACTGCTGTGACCCTCTCCAGCTCACCCTGCATGAATAAAAACCCAATTTCATTTAAATTACATTTTTCTAAAAAAAAAAAAAAGAATTTAAGAACTGCTCCTGTGCCCAATCTTCCAGATGACTAATAATGCTAAAACTTTTCATAGGGTGCTCAAGGTGCTCAACTGTTAATCTAACAGTTCTCAGAAATTGCACAAATGATTGTTTGGAAAGCCTGCATGGTCTAGTACAGATTAAGTCTGACTCAATGACCAGGACAGAAAATGTACAAATACATTTTGTCTCTCCGATGTTAGGGTTGCTTTTCTGCTTTGTTTTGGGTCATGTTTCTGTTGGGTTTTGGGGGCTTTTATTTTGATTTCATGTTCTGTTCATGTGTCACGTGTTTGGTTCTCAGCTGTTTTCTGTTCGTGTCCCATGTTTTTCACCTGTCTGTGTTTTGCTCACTGATTATGTTCTGTATATATAGTTCTGTTTGTGTTCACGTTAGCTGTCTGTCCATCACTTCATGTTAGAGCACATTTATCCTGCTTCTCCTGGTGGCACCGCGTGCCCTTTTTTGTTCTCCTGTTTTTCTTTAATAAATCACTTTCTGCATGGATCCCTGGTCTATGTCTCGGTCTGTGCCAAAAGGGAGCTCTCGGTCGTGGGGTACTAGCCCCTACGTCCGTGACACCCGAGAATCAAGTGACATTCAATAATCAAACACGACAGCCCTGTCACATCTCTATCACAAAGGCTTTCAAATATAAATAACCTTTTTATTAAGGAAAGGTTTTCTCATATGTTATGTAAGGGCCAGATTCCCGATCACTGATTATATCCAGTCTTGGGCTCATTTAAATTTTATTCAGTACTGAGCCTTCTGTTTCAGAAAATCTTTGCCACAGACTTGTCTGAAGCATCCCCCATTCTGGCCATATGGAGTGCGGAAACAGACAAACAAAGAAAAAAAACAAGCACTTGAACAATTGTTCACTTGTAGATAAAGTGGTACAAACAATAGCACAGAAAAAAACTGTATATACACAGCTGTTGATTACATCGATAACAAGACAAAGGTGAAATGATTAAGAGGCAGAGCAGGGCAGGCTGTGGTCATGGCAACTGTGACAACTCCACTTAAGGGTGAAGCTCCCTGCCTAGCATTAACTAATAATTATAGTCTTTTATCATTTAGTCCATGTCACGCTCCAGGGTCTTTACTGTACTGGGTTCATTCAAAACATTTTTCTTACAAAGAAGACCCAGAGAAAAAAAAACAGCTGAGCAAAATTGTAATATCTTCATTAGACCTTTCAGCATTGCGACTTAATCATTTTATATAACTACTTTCATAACTCCAACATGTTCTTATCAACCATTCAGTTGAATCATTCCATTCCTTTCCTGTCATGTTATGGGTCCCGGGACACATACCTGGGGAAAACTAGGCCCGTATGACCACAAAACAAATGAAGCAACCATATACTAGAGCTGCACAATTAATCGAATTTTAATCACGATCACGATTTTGGCTGCCATGATTAATTTAAGATGATCGTCTGCGATTTTAATAGCAGCTCTGCTGCACATCAGATCAAACACTTTCTCAGCCAACCACCAGGGGGCGAACAAGAGATTAGAGCTTCAGTAAGCTGCCTAAAAGCGCGTGAGTGAGTGCGTGTCTTTGTTTGTGTGTGTGTGCCTGCGAGTGTGTGTGCGTGTGAAAGAGTGAGTGTGTGTGAAAGAGAGTGTGTGCGAGCGTGCGCGTGTGTGTGTGAGTGTGTGCGTGCGTGAGAGAGTGTGTGTGTGTGAGTGTGTGTGTGTATGTGCTTGCGTGAGTGTATGTGTGCCCGTGCGTGCGTGCCTGTGTGTAGTGTTGCTTTTATCAAATTATGACTAAATACCGACGTTTGGCGTTGAATGGCTTTACCGCCCCAATACGTCCATTGAGAGGCACTGTGAATAAATATAACTAGCGTGGACAAAAGTATTGGGACGCAGGGCCAA
>JBBPDH010000018.1:5923504-5936478 GCA_037974565.1 Clupeocharax schoutedeni
GATGGACAGTATTCCTGAGTCTATAAGGTAACAATAATATAATAAAGATAACCTTGTTTGAATTGTGAAATAGGTTTAACTAAAGAAAAATTTAGATTTGGTCTGTTCTACTCGGTGCTTATACTTTATTGACTGGGTTAAATAGAATTTCCTCACTAAAAAGGAGACTAAAATACAAATTTATTGACTTAAACTAGACTAAAATGTCACCGGTTTTGCTTATGAGTGAGAGAGTGTGTGTATGTGCATGTGTGTGCATGTGTGTATCTTTGGTAAATTCTATTTTATTATTTTTCTTTGAGGAGTAATTTTGAACTGAAAGCCTTGTTCACTTACTGTTTGTTTAAAATAGAAAGTGACATAAAAATGTGTTTTAACTAAAGTAATGAATAATTGTGATTAATAATCTTGATTTCAATATTGATCAAAATAATTGTGATTATCATTTTGGCCATAATCGTGCAGCCCTACCATATACTCATATAAAATGGTATGAAGATATAGCAAACGTGGTAAAGATAGGCAAAGCAGGCTGTGAAAAACATTGTTTCGGTTTATGAATAAAGGAAATGCTTGTTTTACTCTGGCAAAATGTAATGACATCAATCTGCCTCTAAAATCACTTCCCCATACACCAGCAGGGAAAATAATATTAAACAGTAATATCATGTTACACCTACCCCTCCCACCACAGTCACCTATCAAGTGAAAACAATGAACTAGCTCAGATATCTTCCCTAATACACACACATTAATAGTCTTTCATACTGAGTCCAAAACTGACAGACTGTGACAGTGCATAAAACTGGAACCAGCTCAATTTTCTGCATCATACGGAAGCATAACAAATCAGGATGACCAATCAAAGCTCTGTTGTCATGGCTACAGTCCAAATAAATTCATATTAATATCTTATTCAGAACTGAATTATAGCAGATGTTTTTGTATATATTGCTGTACTGTTTGTAGAATGTCCAAACTTTGTGGAATGGGGTGTACCCAATGTGTGTGTACTTAAAAGAAAAATAATACGTATTATCATCTCTACTACTTCAGGAATCAATTTTCCTTCTTTCTTCCATAGTTTCTCTTGTGTCTTAAAAAGAATTAAGGTTTACTATGTTAGAAATGGCATTTGCTTTTTCCACCTGAATACGCCTTAAAGGTGAGCCAATGCAAGTGCAGAACATTTTGTGTATATGCCACAAATAATACAATAAACCGAATGAACAACAATTGCAGAAGCACATACAAACAACAAAGGCTTAATATTAGGGAAGATTGTTGAATACCTTTCATCCCAGTGGTGACTTTAACTTCTGAACTAGGCCCTGAACCGGCTCCATTTACAGCAGCTATCTGTAAATTAACAGAAACAAATACGAAGCACATATTTTTTAGACATCAGACTTGCGTTTATAATTTAAAATTTTTTAATTGTATATTTTATGTTTAATTTTATATTTTTTTATACGTTTATAAGTATATTTATATATTTTAAATGCTTGCATTACTGATATAAAATAGGTCCACCATGAAAAGACTTTGATTAGTTTTTTTTCCATAAAATAAATAAATTAACCAAATGGATGTTTTGTTTGGAAATAAACATATTAGTTAAGCTACATTACTGTACACAGTTACAGTTAGAGTATGTAGATCTGTTGTCATGTAGTTTATTTTAGTCATCTTTCAGTCCAGAACTGATACTGGATGGAAAGTTATGGGAGATTGTGTCATACATACTTTTACCTGTATGACACAAACTGTGCAAAGCCAACACTATATCAAAGTAACTGCTGTGCTGAAAATGGTCCACAAGCCAAATATATTTTCTGGTAAATAGTAGTCTTGATATCAGAAACTGTCCAATGATGAATGGGTAGGCTGTGCATGACAAAAGATGGGCTAAAGTACTTGTACTTACAAGATAAATGGGATCATATACTATATAAGTTCTTTACCCTTATGCTGTAGTTGAAGCCTCCTTTAAGCCCATCTATTATAGCAGTCATGGTCTTGTTTGGGTTACTGATCAGTTGCAGGCTATTAATGTGGAAGTCCAACCGCCCGTCACGATATATGGAAACACGATAAGCACTGATGTTCCCGTTTGGCTCGTCCGGTGGAAGGAATGTTACATACACACGAGTCACCTCTTCCGGGATCACAGTCAAGGTGAGATTCTTCGGTGGGTCTTTAGGCTCTAACAACATAAAATAAACAAGAATGATTAGAGCTCTTTCACGCATTCACTTCAGTGTGAAGTCTGGCCCTCATGTGGATCCATTATGGTTTACATACAGATTTAGTAGACTGGTAGATACTACAAACAGTATCGACAGGCCTTCTTCTCTTTCAGCATTTAAGCAGTTTATGGACTCCATGTTAAACATCATTTTCTCCTTAAAATTGTGTTTACAATAATTAATCTCACGTGCACCAATGGATGTGCTTCTGGAGTTCTTTTGGTAAAAAAAAATGTATATGAGCTACACAAGGCCTAATCCACCATGGTGCCTAATTTTATGGGGGGTGCAATGCCTCAAACAATAAGTTAAAAATAATCTTGAGCTCATCACAAAGACAGTGAAAATGACAAATGATGTCCGTAAACACCCCGTATGTCACTCTCAATAAAAATTCAATGCCACAGTTGTCATTGTGATGTCCTTCAAATTTTATGGCCATCATGAAGAAATATCTGGGAAAACTCCTACACAGTCATTAGTCAAAGTGTCATCACATATGTGTTACTGCATCTGTGATAATGCAGGGGCAAAACAGACTGTAACTTCCTATCCACTGATCCAAGATCACTGCTAACTTCTTCCACTCAGAAAACCTCTTCATTCAAAAATGCCCCATGGAAATCATTGGGTTAAACAGAAGCAAAAGGCTTCATCCTTAGTACTCTTACATCTAGGTCACTATAACAGAGCAAAATTCATACACTGGAAGTCCAACAGCATATGTGGACTGAACTAGCAAATCTAAATAAAAAAAAAAACACAGTCATGGTTAAAATGTTTATGCTGCTGTTTATCTTAAGAAACATGGCTGTTAAGAACTAATTATCTTTTTCCCAATTCACAGCGGACAACCATATCAGTTGACAAATCACTATATCTTCTTTTTTTTTTTTAACCTGTCGACAAATCACTATATCTAATTCTATAATAGCCTTTCCCACTGGAAATCATTATTTAGGTAAAACCTACATGTCATATGTTAGCAACTGCCATCACTAGATAAAGATCTGTTCATCCATTACTCTTGTACAAATGTACTCTTGTACTCTCTCTCTCTCTCTCTCTCTCCAAACACTCTCTCTCTCTCACCCTCCTCCAGTGTTCTGATGAGAGTAGGTTCAGAGGCCTTGCCATTTCTGTGAGCATGAGCCACATCTCCTGTAAAGGCTGTGACAGTAACGGAGTACAGGGTAAATGCAGTCAAATTCCCAATAACCACTGTCCTGACTTCGTCTGACCATCTCACGATACTTATATTACGGCCAGAACCATCCAACTGAAAGAGAAAGGGAACAAAACAGAAAGTTAAACAGAACTGAAAGTTTCTTAATGAACTAATCAATCGAGTTTATGCTATCATCACGTTAACTCACAGCAACAACATCAATGAGGTAGGAGGTGGGCCCTGAAATTATTGTTGGTTCATCCCACTCAATTTTCATTCCAGAGGAAGAAGGAACCACGGAAACAGCATGAGGAGGGGCATCGGGGTCTGAGATAAGGAGGAAGGCAAGCAGACAGAGAAGACAACTGAATTTCACAGAATAGACAGATGTCTGTGTGCATTTGTTTCATACATTGTTTCTTGACAAACATGGTCTGCCTAATTTGGAAAACCAGATTAGAGGTAAAGCCTCAACCACCACAGGTTGCCAGAACTGTTTTTGCTCTCTGGCACTGATTCTGCATTTTAGAACATCACTCTTCCAAAATATAATCTGGATATTAATGTTCTGATGCTGGTGTTGGATGCCAAAAAACATTTCTCATAGCTGTTAATTTGGCCTATAGCATGTAACGTACACAATTTTGACATACTCTATCTGGCAGCCGATGCTTTCAAATTATGCAAACAAATAAAAAGTGGCTATTAAATAAAGAGTGTGTGTGTGGCTTCAACATACTGCCTGCAAGCGTTTGTATGTAAATCCACTCTGTAGGCTCTCCCGCTCCAGCACTGGTGAGGGCTACCACTCTGATCCGATAGCGTCTGTATTTAAGCAGAGACTGCAGCGTGACCCGCTCCTTCTGTCCTGTCACCTTCACAGACGACACAATCTCACTCTCCACACACGATAGATTCCCCTCTGGTTCACATGACCGCCCCAACCTTTGCCTCTGAACATTGTAACTTTGCAAAAGCCCAGGAACTCTGATGGGACGAAGCCAGCTCAAAGTCACAGCATCAAAACTGATATTCGCCACAGACAGTGACTGAGGAGGACCAGGAACTACAGCAGACAGAACAGAGAGAGAGAAAGAGAGAGCAAGGTAATGCATAATTTTCATAATGTGTCAAAAAATGTCAGATAAAACACAAACAATAAAAAACATGGTGGTTTTACTAGAATACCACCATTACCCATTGTATTGTACCTGATTCTGGGGCTGTGTGAGCTGTACAGTTAGCATCTTCTCCTGTTCCAGCTGAGTTAACCGCAGCCACAGAAATCATGTAAAAAGAATTGGGCTTCAGGTTGCTCAATGTGTGTGTAAGTGTGTGTGTGACTATTAGTGGATACACCTTCTCCTCCCGATCTGCTGTCCGAATGAAATAAAACAGGATCTGTCCATGGGGGTAAACAGGAGGTTCCCATTCCATATACACTGAATCCCAATCCAAGCCTGAACAGGAAAGATTCCCAACTACTTCGGACACTGCAACACACACATTGCTCACACAGTCTCATATATATTTTTTATTTGAATCTGCATATCATGCATAAATACATTATTTACTATTCACAGTATGTATACTTTTTTTTTTCAAAAACAGTAAGTGGATAGTTATTTGTGTGTGTGTGTGTGTGTGTGTATGTATGTATACATGCGTGTCTCCACATATGCAAAGGTGTAAATAAGTATGCAAAAAACATAAAACCACATCCTTAATATATCTCAGTCCTCAATCCACTAAATGAAAAACATTAAAAATATTTTAAGACAGCTTGTGATTCCAGTGTGTGATACCAAGCGTGTATATTCGTTTGTGTTGTGTTTTACCTGATTCATTGGTTGTGACGGTAACTGGAAGACTGTACTGATCTCCATTGCCTGCTATGGTGTAAGTACACACACTAATCTCATATGAGGTATGAGGTTTGAATCCGCTTAATTCTGCCTGAGTAGAGGCATCGGATGAATTCTGTGGAAAACATTATACATAAATATCATGTAATTATACACCTCTAATCATATATATAGGCACAGTACACATTTACATGCAAGTTACACAAGCGAACATAAACACACCCAGATGCATATGATGTTTAAGCACCTGATATGTAGTGGTGTTTGTGTTCAGGTTTACTATTCTAAATCCGTAGTGTTGAATCAGGCCATTGGGTTCCAGACTAGCTTCCCAGTGGAGCCAGACTGAGTCAGAAGAATGGTTAAAGATACTCAGATTTCGTGGAGGAGACATCGGACCTACACACACACAAATAGCATCACACAAGATACCATCTTTACATGCCTTAGTCACCCATAATAGGCTCTTTCATGGCTCAACAAAAAACATTTAAGGGTTCAGTGGTCTTTGGTCCTTTTGGGTTGGTAGAGTAATATTATATCCTGAGACACTAATGGAGATAGTTAACAGACAGTAACTTAAAGCTCTATCGACAAATAAAGTGAAGAGAAAATATATCTCACCGGCTTCATCAGTGTGTAGAGGCAGCACGAGGAAGGGACCCATGCCCCTGCGATTCACCGCAGAGATGGAGAGGTTGTAAGGTGTGTATGGGGTGAGGTATGAGAGAATGAGATGGGTGTCGGCTGTGTTTGTGCTGTTGGAACCTTTAGGACCGTTTAGAACTACAGCATATTCAATGATATCCCCATTCGGCTCAGCAGGGGCATACCACGAAACTAACACAGAGGTGGCAGAGAGGTTCCTGCTCATACCCAGCAAAGGTGCAGAACTAGGGACTAACAGAAAGAGAAAAGCATTTCTTTAAATTTCTCTCTCTTTCACACACACACACACACACACACACACACACACACTCACTCACAGGCAAGTAATGTTTTAATCTCAGATGCAGCACAGAGGTGGCATATATGAGAGGTGGATGAATAAGTATGTAATGTGTGGATTTTGGAGGGCCAATACCCCACTTTTTTGTAGTTATAACTGGCTCCTTGAAGCCCAGTGATAGTGGGTTTTAAAACAATTTCAATTCACTTTTTCACAGTTATTTTTAACTTTTTTGTTTCACCATTTGTCATACGTGAACACACCACAGCACACAGTGTGAACAGCACAAAATTCTTTCTCTGCATTTAACCCATTCACCAAGTGAAATAGGGGGCAGCTACGAACACAGCGCCTGGGGAGCAGTGCGTGGGGACAGTACCATGCTCAGGGTACCTAGCGGTGCCTAGCGGTCTTGGGAATCGAACCCGGACTTTCTGATCACAGGGCGAACGCCTTAACCACTAGGCTACCAGCTGCCCTTTGTTTTCCCTTTCATTATTTCTTATAATTAAACAAGCTGTATTTGTATGCAAAAGGTTTAATATCTCTGATCAAATGACAGCTTGTATTAACAATCATCTGCAGGGAACAAACATAAATACCATAACCCCCAGGTTTACGTGGATCAGGAGTCAAGCATTCAGTCACACTCAGATGTTTTCACACAAGGGGACTTAGAGGAGGTTGTAGCCGACCTGGAAGCACTTTTTTCGAATTCCACACCAGGGTTGAGCGCCCACACTGCAAGCGCGATTTCTCGACTCCACAGTTTGATTGATCTCCAGGAGCCTTAATTTATATTTTTAGCCTGAGTAAATCAGGGGTTATTCCCCGAAAACTGTTCACCTCACCACTGTGTCCCAATACTTTTGTCCCGAGACCTTCTGAGTTGCATATCTTGGCAGGGAATTTAAATTAAATAAGGTGAATACGGGTTTAACTTGACATTTTCTTTAAGAGTAAGGCATTAAACTGAGTTTACACTACAAAAATAGGCATATTTAGGCATTTTTTTTAAACGAAAACACAACAACGCGGTTTTTCACTACTCTACTGCTCTTGGAATGTAATGTACTGTACCATTTTGGAAAAATCATTTTAATGCATCAAACCTGTTGTATTACACTGTATTAAACATTAACCTATAGCTTAGTTTATATTCTCTTTACATAATATGGATGTCAAGAGTATGTACACAGTACAGGACACTTCTTAATTAAAAATATTAAATTCAGTTTACTACGATTTGGGCCATAAAAGTGTGTGTCATATGTGTGCCAGACAGCATATGCATAAGTGCATGCCACTTACTGTCATCGTCTGTTCTCAGGTGCAGTACAGAGGTGTGGTTTAGAGCGGAACCTGCACTGGTTGCCGGGGTAACTTGGAGAACATAGGGGAAATATTTCCTGAGCTTGGTGAAGAGGAAGACTGTGTCAGTGGTGGTCTTGGTGATAGTGCGGTTGTCCGTACGGTTCATGGAAGGGTGGGTAATGCCCGCCTCCTTCAAGCTCAGCTGGTAGAAGACTCTACCGTTGGGCTCCAGAGGAGGGTCCCAACTAATCACTATCGCTGTAGAGCCATACAGCTGAGATGAAAGATTATGTACTGGACCACTTGGAACTGTGGGGGGTAAGAGACAAATATGTTCTTTAGGAGTAATAAATCATTTTAGTACCTTAAACACTCAAGAAACTATTGCAAACTAGTACAAGATCTCAGAACAGTTGTTTGATATAAGTCATTGTTAAGAACATTTTTGTCTGAAAGTGCTGTTGTACATATTTCTGTTCTGTTTAGAACAAATACCATATGTTCAGCACAGTTAAAACTGTATTTTAATCATATTAAGAGACTCAATGTCATGTTAAAGTTAAAACAGCAAGTTCACACCAGGCAAGACATTAACAGAATGAATAAAAAGATCAAAATTCACAGGCCATCAAATACATAAACATTCTTTCATATCATATATCACACGCCATGCAATGCATCTATATATATGCAAATTAAAGAAGAGAAGTAGGTTATCTTCTTTTACACAACTGGAAAGGAATGTGTTCCTTTAGATTCAACCTGCAAAATGATTTGAGAATGACTGACAGACAGAAATGAAACAAAAAGTGCATATGAGAGCAGTGCTGCTTAAACCATATAGAATCACAATGAACTCCAGAAACAGAGCTGCAGAAATAAAGATACATACAATCAAGTACAATCCTGGAAACAAAGAGAGAGAGGCTGCGCGCAAGAGAGAGAGATACAGAGAGATTGATTACCAATACATGACAATGTAAAACACTTCATCAGCCTCACACACCAGGGGAGAATCTCTGTTCTCTCTCAGGGTCAGCTCTGCACCGTTTTTCCCAAAATCACACTAAAAGTGGAATAAATCTGTTCTCTATAGTCTCAGGCTGTTTATAGTCACATACTTCTCGGTTTATCTCCTTTTCTATCTGAGATATTTACATATACCAATACATTTAATTATGCATTTCCATCACTTTGCATTATGTATTTCCAATGGTGGTGCAGTTTTACTTCAGCACAGCCAGTGAAAGAAAACACAAGCTGGGACAGTCTGGCGTCTGAGTATAAAACAGGCACAAATATCTCTAACCCACCCACACATACGCATCTACAAACACTCTGCGCTATACATACAAGAGCAAAGGTAATGCAAAATGTGCTTTGCTGTGATGCAATATGCACTCACAGTGTGTATCAAATTAACCTTTGATTTACAAAAGCTGCACAGAGGACTGCATACTGTGCACAGGACCACCTACTCACTGTACAATCAAAGATGCAGCGAAACAGTGGAGCCATCAACAAGCTCTGGATAAAAGATAAATGGAAAAGTTCAGTGATGAAGAGAGAGCAGTACTGATAACTTATGTTCCCCCTCAAACATACAACAGGACGGTACCTCTATTCCAAATAAGAAACAATTTGTGAAACATTTGTAAAACAACTGTAAGCACATACTCTGGCTCCATCATGGCACATTTTGTGTTCTCCACACATACATCTGATCTTGAGCTGAAATGTGTTATGTTGTTATTTATTAATGGTAAATATTCTTTCAGCACATCTGTGAGACTCATGTCTCTGTGTAGTTTATATTGCCGTTTCTATCATTACCTGGTTTAAAAAGGCATAGAAAATTTTTCACCAAACCAGCAGCTGATCAATATATGTCATTAGCCACACTTCGCCTAAAAGCGATCTTCAATATCTTCGCCTAAAAGCGATCTTCCCATGTTCTTTATATTGCTCCCTCTAATGCATATGCATGACGATCACAGTTTGTAGAGAGAGTTGTCTCCTTTCACAGACCTGCCAAGCATGTATATAAGTGTATATAGTTTGCTTACAACTGTTAGTGTGATTTTTTTGTGGGTTGAGGGATTAAAGAGCTTAGAAAAGTGGTGCAGAGCTGCTGTCCTGCCCCGTCTGTGTGAGGAGACTGACCGTCCTCCAAGGTGGTGAAGTTAAGGGCTGTGCTGTTCACCCCCCCGTCACCCACGGAGGTGCTAGAGCTCAGCCACACCCTGTACTCCTGCCCTGCTCTCAGCCCAGCCAGCACTGCCCACTGCACTGAGCCCACCACTTGCTATACAGAGAGAGAAAGAAATAGAGAGGTTACTTTCTGTACTTAATGTAAATAAATGTATATGTATGGAATACCAATTTTGTCCATTAATATTATGCAAAATTTGAAGCTGGATAAAAGAAATAATCCTAAATATCAAAAATAAAGATATTACATTTGACTTAGTGAGGCTGATCGATGGAAACAGGTGATGGAAATATATATTGTTTAAAAATGGCATGGCAGCAGATGAAACTTTCACATTACATCAGGACTGATGATGAAAAAATGGTTATAAAAATTAAATCTATGGAAGTAACATTAATACAACAGTGATTCAAATGAAAAAAATGTTCAAACACACAAACATCCTAATTATGTGTATGAGATTGTGTGGCCCGGTCTAGAGAGTGAATAAGGCTGTGAACAAAAAAAGGGCCACTATTCCCAGGATTTTTGTCTAACTGATCTTTGCTTTATATTCAAGTTTTTCACATAAAAGCAGTGGAGGGAAGCATAAGATAATATGCAATTTCCTGCAAATATTTTTCAGAAATGGAAACGTCTGAAGCCTTCTAATAACAATGTGCTGTCTGTTTGCTTTAGAGTATTATGTGTGTACACACCTGGGTAGAGACAGTGATATTATCACTGTAGTAGATAGTGTAGTATTGTATGATACCATTGGGCTGTGAGGGGGGGGCCCAATTCAACCGTACGGTTTTGGGGGATAGCAGTGTGTACGACACATTCTGGGGAGGGTCTGAGGGCACTGCATGCAGAAAGATACACAGGTACATACAACCATTAAACATGTTCACAAACATGTACAAATGAACATCTCTACACACCCCTCAGATAAAAAGTGATATTTTTGTCTATATCTGAGTATGTGTGCATGTGTGTATGGAGTGCACGCAGGAGGTTGGGTAAAGAGGCATCTATGCATATGTGGGTGCGTCTGTTTACCAGACTCGGATGTGCTGAAGGTGATGTAGATGAGTATACCCCCATCTCCAAGTCGTGTACAACTGCTCACAGAAGCATTGTAATACCCCGGACCATCCACACTTATCACCACTGATGTTACAGTTACATTTGCTTCAAACTCAGAACTCGAGTTCCTAACACACACATACACAAACACACAAATAAAGACGTATAATCATATAATGCTTTAACAGAAATCATTAGCTTACGACTTGACAAAGCATGAATAAAAATTACTTACCACACTCTCACTATATAGTACAGAATTTCAGAGTTGGCCTCCTCAGGGCGTTGCCACGACAACTGTACTTGGTTATCTGACAACTTCCTGGCACGCAAGAACTGTGGGGGGGAACTTGGTGCTAGCATTGAAGAAAAACAGTTCTTAAATGTTACCAATCACAAGACTAATATACCACCTGCTCCCAGGGACAAAGAAATGATGAGTGTGGGCAAAAATTATACACATCACTTTTCAAACCTGACACAGAACACAGGACCAAATTAAAGCAATTGACTCTTGCACACCTTACAGGGAATAAATGCTCTTTAGGGTCAAATAACACTCGAGGTATTTGTATGGAGGCTGTAGAAAAGAGCTTAGTGTTAATGTGCAATCAGTTATATGTGACTGGTCGGCAATCGCCTTGGCTGCAAAAAGAAACAGCAAGTTAGTTGCATTACAATTCCTGAAATTTGCGCCAGTGCTCTTCAACAGCAAAGGCACACGTCCACTCACCGTCCTCCAGGGTGGTGATGTTGAGGATGTCACTCGTCTGGTTGCCCAAGCCAACTCGTGTGGCTGCCTGAACACTGAGGCGATAGTGAGCGTACTTGCGGAGGTTGGACAGGAGAATAAAAGTAGTGTTTGTGGTGGCGTTCAGCGCATGTGTGGCATTCCAGTACTCCAAGCTGTAGTACAAGATGAGACCATTGGGAACCACAGGGGGCAACCATGACACATTCACCTCACTGGAGCTGATGCTCTCACATTCCAACCCATATGGAGGACTACCAGGCACTGAAAAACAAGACACATAATTACAAGCATATCAGCAGAGGTTTATATTACAAACCTTTACTGCTGAAGTTTTTGGCCTTGATGGTTAAATCACAAACCAAATGTGAATGTAGCTTTATATCTGCTAAACACAGTGGTACTCAGGATCCAATATATTTCTTAGATGTTATTATTACACACAAATACTAAAAGACCCACCATCCTCTCCAGATAGCATATGCAAGGTGTCTGAGGTCTGGTCTCCATTGCCGAGTTGTGTGTACGCCTGTACAGTCACGTTGTAAAAGGCGTAAGGCTTAAGGCTGCGCAGTGTGACACTGGGCACAGTAGTGTTGACTGTGTGGCTATAGGTGTTGTTGCTGTAAAAGACTTCATAGTGCCGAATTATGCCATTGGGTTTGTCAGGAGGAGACCATGTGATCGTGGCAGTAGAAGAGGTGGTGTTTACAACAGCCAGATCCCGTGGAGGAGAGTCCGGTTCTAATAGAAATACAGAGGAGAAGTGAGACTAATGCAGTGTGTTTGTGTGTGAGAAAGCAAGAAAAAAAAAGGGAGCGAGAGAAATACAGAGAGAGAAATACAGAGAGAGAGGGACAGAGTGTTTATGAGTGTAAGAGAAAGAATCGGCAGCAGCATCATTTCCATACCATCCTCAGGTGTCAAGACATAGATGTCATCCTCATCAGACAGGGGGCTCTCCCCTATTCTAGTAGAGGCAGCCACACGCAGTTTATATTGTGTGTATTTGTTTAAACCTGCAGAGGATATTAACATCAACACCTTATCCATCTCAAAAGAGCCATTTTTACATTGTAAATATATAGGTAGGAAAAAGACAGGCCTACACACAAATTGAGCTGTGTAATCAGTAAGTATGGCAACTTTGGATTATGTACATTAATGTTTAAAAAATACATACGAATAACCATAATTTTAAATATATATATATATATTCACATATTTTGATCTAAAATATACTTTTGTTAAACAATTTGTACTATATTGTCACGGCTGAGGCCCAATAAGGGCCACCGTGTTTGTTTTCGTTCTGTCCTGCGCCATGTGTTCCTCTGTTTTGTTGTTATCACGTGTCCTATTTCCCCACCTGTTTCCTGTCTGTCTTCCAGGTGCATC
>JBBPDH010000018.1:5946366-5962144 GCA_037974565.1 Clupeocharax schoutedeni
TTTTGCGATATATTTAAACATTGAGGATTTCTTTAAAAAAAATGTCAAAATCTCGTCTCGTCTCGTTCTCGTGAACCAACCAAGCAGTAAGAAGGTGTCACGATATTTCTATTTCTACATTCTAAATAAAATGATATTGTTTTCATTGCTAAACAGCTGGGGCATATGTACATAGTATGTAATTAGGTTTATATATATATATATAGGTCAATAAACCTAACAAGAATCTAAGCCATAGCTCTT
Source organism: Clupeocharax schoutedeni (assembly GCA_037974565.1). Classification (NCBI taxonomy): domain Eukaryota; kingdom Metazoa; phylum Chordata; class Actinopteri; order Characiformes; family Alestidae; genus Clupeocharax; species Clupeocharax schoutedeni. The sequence goes on from JBBPDH010000018.1 coordinate 5,946,610, forward strand.
TGTGTCATAGACACTCAGTAACCTCATTTAACACTTCTCTATGGAAATATATTACTTTTTGAAAAAGCGAGAAAGTAAGTAGTAACAGAGTGGAATATTACTTCAGCAAAACTAAATGAAACTGTTAAAAGAAAATTGTATTAAAAATAATTTCATTTATATGCATGTAATTACAGATTTATTTTGTTTTTATTATTTCATGGTTTTAGAGAGCAAGTAAGTAAGTAAATAACAGGGACAGAAAATCCACAGTATGGGCCATTTGAATTATACTACTGATTTGAATATAAAGCATGGATTAAAAGTCAGCTCTTGATTTAAAGCAACACAGCGTTAAAGATGTTCTCTGTAAACTGAAGCAGTGGTCTGTAGCGTATATGCCTTAACATTTTAGGGAAACACACTTATCCTAAATCAGATTTACTGTCAAAAAGTCATTTCGGTCTTCAAAACCTGCATCCTGAGCCTAATCAGATATGCACAAACCTCCAGCATCTACCTTCAAGTTACAGCCAGTTAGAGCAGTTGCATCACTGCTTTATCAACACCTATTCTATTTAACCAGCAAAACTTGTATTACCTGTATCAGGAGCCCCGATATCCATACAGGAGCTAAGACACCCATTAGCCAAGGCGCTGCTGTGTATCTGAGAGAACTCGGAGATGTCAGGTGGGAAAGGTTGGAATAAGACGTATTAGCTACCAACACATCAAAACAGTCCCGCAACTAAGTAGTGAGAGATTTGCTTTATGAATGCACTCCAAGGCACAAATCTCAGACTTTACATTCCATTCACCTTAGACGAAAAATACTCTGCAAAGGGCTACGCCTTTCCTGCCATTAGACATACCCATGGCCAGGGCCAAGAAGATTGATCCAAACATTCGACTGCTAATAACCCGTTGATGTAGACAATAGAACAGCTTGGAAATGTAGGTTTTGAATTTGCCGCTCTGCGTTTCCATTCCGTTTCCAAGTCAGAAACATGGGTTTTCACTGCACACGCGTTATTGTTTTGTTTCCCACCTGCGTTTCAGAATCTCCGCCCACTACACTTGCATTGGCTCCGAGTACTCGCGTCGTACGACGATTGGCTGCGGGTCATTTTCAGATCCCGCTTGAAAAGTAGTACTACCCAATCCGAACGCAGTGTTTGTCCTATTACGGGTGGGAAAAATAACGCGGGTGTTGTCCTTCTGTCTTGAATGAGCGAGATCAGGCTGCCATGACTACAGGAGAGCAGCAGACCTCACCTCGGACCACCACCCCTACACACAGGGTATTAGTGGGAGGTTAGTGAAGGTTTTCACTGACCTCCCACAGCTGTGACGAAAGTGCACAGCTGGACGCCGCACAACTGTGCAGTGAAATATATCTTAGTAAAATATATTTGTATCTGTTTTTTTTTTTATCAGAAGTCCAAAAGGTCTGAGTTTACCAAGAGAACTGATAAGGCCAGTAAAGAGAGATGCTTCAGTGATGTGCAATTTAAAATTAAACCACAGATTTTAGGAAATAATCTTTTTATGAGTTAAAAAGTACCCCTTCTTATATTCAAACATGCTAAAAGTGAGCAAAAAATGTTAATCTCCTTCATATATATACTTTTTGTTTTATGCTTTTGTATATGCTTTTATCTTATGGGATTCATGAGATTTCTGGGACTGGAGTTTGGATATTTTTTCCAGTACAGACTTGAAGAAAATATTGGTGAATCCAAAAAGGCTATTGACCTGCACCAGTGTCATCTTAAGCCATGATTTAGCTGACTCTCACAAAGAGTAGTTGAACTCCTCCAGTATTGTAATTACCCAGCCATTTAACCATAACAGAACTCAGCAAGAAACAAGATGAACATGGCGTGGGCTGTTCTGTTGGATAAATACGACTACTGACAATGACAAGGAAGGCAGCCAAATCTTTTATGAGAGTGTAGCCTGGTGTAGATTCACATTCACATTTCTTTTTGGCCTTCCCTATGACCCCTGTTGCATTTGGCCTTGCCCGTCAGCTGATTGTTTTCTTTTATTTATTAAATTCACTCTTCCAAACACTCAGGGGGTAAACATTATCCTCTCTCATTTTATTTTATCTCATATATTCCTAATTTCTGTTATATAAACATCTGTTTCTATGATTATAACTGAACATTTGTCTCTGACCCACTAAAACCTAGAAGTTTCTCTCCACATATCTTCTTGATCATAAATCACAAGATTTTTTCAACTATTGGCCTCTTTGGCTGACTGACAGCAAGTTTTAGGTCCAGGTCACTGTGAAGATAATTTGTTACAATAGCTACTTTGCACAGTAAAACATTTTTTTAAGTAATGGAAATTCCTCAGCCTAGTTCCTAATAAACACATGGTACATTATGCATTTTTAAGAAAAAAAAACTAGAGATAAAAAACTAGGGAAAAAATAGAGATATTGATAACATTTGGCATCTCATTTCACTTTTCTTCCTATAACAGCAAATCTACAGTACATTCCCTCTTAATCATCTAGTAGGGATGCGCCAATATGAGAACAGGCAGATATAAGACATTTTTTCACTTACATATCTGTTAATGCTGAGGCCAGTTGATGCACATTCATAAATTATAGAAAGCATTCACCTAGATCCACCTGGATCAGTTGAATCCACCCTAATCCACCTGGATCAGTATTACATAAAAGTGTAACATTTATTTGTGGGGTTTACAAATTCAGATATTTTAGCATCTGTGTAATGCTAAATGTTTTTTCTCTTTTAGAGTACAGTAAATATATGAACAAATATTGGTTTTAAATATCAGTCACATCTAATCATCTGTCCAACAATAAAACATGTTTTTAATTTTCTGGCATGGCTAATATGATTCCAAACATAGTGCTTCCCAACATTCCAGAAACAGGACTTTATGCTGTGTTTATAGGACGTTTTTTTATCATGTGTAGAAATGTTCCCCAAAGACCTGTTTAGAACTGGCTTATTTATTTATCCCTGTAAGGTACTTAAGTCTTTAAAAAACATTGAATCCAAATAGTTAAAAAAAGTACAAATTTAACACTTAAATAAAACATGAGGTTAAAAAAACTATCGAAACACTACTTAATTACATTAAAGATGCAAGAATCAAATGTTTTCCAAAAAACCTCTGAGAAAAAAAATGGTATGATATATTGATGCTAGGAAATTATATCTGTAAATATATATTATTCTTTTGACATCTGTCATCTCTTACATCTTAAAGTCTAGCTGATTTAACAGTAGTTATATGTTATGTTCTCTACTACAAACTATGTGATTAACATATGTAATACTCCAGAATGAATCACAGACTTCAGTTTCCTAAAACTACAAAGATGATGTTAGTAGTTTGTGGTTTTACTGATGTGTGCAGTAAAAACTGAACATGGCCACTGAGAGAGTGTATAGACTATCTACCATTAGCCAATATCAGTTATTAGTTCCACTGGCATGAGCAGTCCATAGGCTCCTGGTAGCTGTAGTCCACAGTAGTAGCATTGCGGGTACAATAAAGTTGAATGATGCGGTTTTGTAGACCATTTTCACGACAGCACTTGCAAAAGCGTGCATGGCTGTTTATGTTGAAGTTAAAGATGGTGGCAGACGGGCACTTGCCATCACATGAGTATACCGTGACCTGAGACAGGGAGAGAGAATAAAAGTTGAGAGAAACATAGCTTGACAAGATGCTTCAATGAAATTGTGTGAGGGCATGAATATACTTGATCTGATCTAAATCAAACTCACTGGTGCATTACTTCTACAGTCATCTTTCCTGATGGTGGTCCTGATTGCTACTCTTTTACACGTTTTCCCATCCTCTTTACCTACACACATGAAGAAAGACAGCATATACTTTTCTCACACAATTTGCAGTTAATATTAACATATAACAGTTGTATAATGCTTAAACATGTGTATATTTTCAACCTTTCTTTCTGAAACCAGTGCAAAATTTAGTAAAATCTTCTATGAATAATCTACTACTACATTTGAGATTAAAATGACATCTTCAAGAATCAATATAAAGCATTATTTTACATTTTTATAAATTGAGAATAATTGCGCTTGTCTTATTTTACTACACTGGGCTTTAACATGTTAAATACACAAATGTGCCTTTCACATCAAGCAAATACATGTACACAATCAAAAAAGAAAAACGGGGCTTTGTTTCTACTAGGAGTCCACTATTGTAGTTGAACCTTGGGGAGTCCTCTTGATTGACAAGTCTGTCTCCATGGTGATGTTACCCATGCCACTATGCAGCTGTTACATGAATGGCTTATCTAAGGCCAGTAACCTTAAAAAGGATGACACAGGAGGCTGCACCAACTTCCAAATTCAATCACGTATAAAAGGGCATTTTGTTCAGAGGCATTTTTGTTAGGAGAGACTTCCCTGTGTGTTGTTGGAAATTTTAGGATCATGAATTAAATGTTGACACTAAAATTCCTGTTAGACATTAAACCCATACATCAGAGGTCAGGTTGTTGGAATTATCAGCACGCTTCAACAGAAGATAAATCATTACTCCATCTGTGCAGGGAGGGAGGGACAAGTGGTGAAGTGTTTGGTATGCAGAGGTGCGTGTCTGTGTGTGAGGGAGTGTGTGTGTAGATAAAAAGCTGTTACCTGTAATATAGAGCATGACAGCAAGAACAGACAAAGAGACAACAAATCAAGTGACACTTAACATTAATCCTCAAGGGAAGTGGAACATCAAGTTATGATAATGTGGATAGCAATGAACACATAAACACATACAAACGTTCATAACAGAATTCTGCAGTGTTTTTCAGTCTAAACTCTAATCTGACGCATCTGTAATTTATGGTCAATTATCACAGATTATACTTCAGTGTGTCTCCCTGTACATTAATCCAAAACTCCCCTATTACAGAAGCAGCTGAGAAGTTCCTTCTTCTGTCAAGTTTTTTAATAAGCCAAGTCTACTAAAGGTCAAGCTTTTCAGAGGCAATTACTGTGGTAATTTATTACTAACATAATGATTAGGGCTGAAATGCCCGTAATAAGCTTAAATGCCCCGTAAAAGAATCATGTTAAGCATGTAGACATGTTTTGAGTGCACAGAACACATTATATGTGGTTACATTACACTAACTAGCTTGTGTGGTTCGTGTTACAAATTGCACTCCAATCAAGAAATCAAGAATGGGTTTTAGAAGGTGCAGTTCTAGGGTTTTTACAGGTTCCTAAGTGAGTGTGTGTGTATACCACAAATCCTAGGGGAAAGAAAATGTTATATAAACCTTTATAAGAACAGATTTTTAAACCTTTTCCTATGTCTGTCTCATTGTAAAACCACATGGTTGTAGCTTTATATTTGCATTTGATTCATGCATTTTAAAATGTTTTTTCACAGAACAACTGCTCAGTTGTGTCTAAATTGTCAATTCTTCACTTCCTTTTTCATGTACAAGGAAACACATTAAAATTCCTGCCATGGTAACTGATAGTGCAGCAAGAATGCAACAGATATAAATTAGGTTAAAAATGCTTGAGGTTTCATTTATGATGGAGTAAAACAGAAGTAAAGGTTGGGAGAGTACCTGTGTCACAGTTAGTACTAGTAGTGGGGGTTACTGGACTAACGGAAAAAGGCAACAAACCAAGTCCAGCACCTGAGAAACACACAGGGGCATGTTCACAATCTCACACACTTTCCAGAGATCACCAACTCCTCTCTACCAGCATGCACACCGTCCAACTGGAGAGAACCACAAACAGCTTATTCCTCACCTCAGGTACTTGAAGCATACCAGCCACCCCACCGGCAAAAGCCCCAAAATCTAAAACCACATGCCCTCACATGAAACAGCATGCACAGACTGCAACACTGAGAATATATTCACTACTATACTTTAAAATATACATTAATAAATATACTCATAAATGAATACACTTTCCACACGCACCTGCATAAACAGAGGAGGCACAAGCATGCAATTCCAGTACAATCAACAGATTAATTATAACCAGATGATTTGTTGACAGCTTCATGCAAACTGCTAAAGCTATGTATTAATATGATTAAGCATATTAAATAAATTAATTCTTAAAAATATAACCCATGAAATGCCTAATAACTATCTTCTTCTTAAAGATATAATTCAGCCTTTTCTTGTAAAGGAACAATTAAATTACTCAACAGGAAACGCACAGGCCTGGAAGAAACAGAAAGACAGCCTAAAAAGGAGTTAAAGACAGAAGGAAGGTGTCGAACTCCAGTCAAACTCCTGTCATGGAGAGCCGTGGTCAAGCATGTTTTGCCGATTTCCCTGATCAGAAACACCTGGTTCACCTTGCTAGTTAATTGTTAGGTTTAATTAATGTGTTTGACATCAAACTGTGCTGGACACTGGCCCTCCAAGACCAGAGTTTGACACCCCGGTTCTAAACTACTCACTTTTCAGCTGAACTCTAATTGCTAGTGGCACCTGCTAGGTGCAGTCCCCACACACTGTTTCCCGGGCGCCGTGTTCCTGGCTGACTGGTGCTTTCACACTGTGTGCTGTGTTTCATGCAGTTCACACTGTGTGCTGTGATGTGTTCATGTATGACAGAATTGTCACTTTCTTCACTATCAAAACTGAATATTGTGAAAGAATATACCATTATCACTATCAGTACTTGTCATTAATTATTTTGGATTTTTTTCTCATATTTTCTCCCCAATTTAGTCATGATCAATTCCACCTATTAGCTAGAACTCAAGGGTGAATAAAGGTTATAGCGTTCACGTGAAGCCACCAATGGCACCTTTTCAAACTGCCTTTAACGCAACGACATTTACATCTTATCAAACCTGGAGAGGAACACTGAGAACCCGTTCTGTTACAACAGTTAATAAAAGCCCAAGCTGGCTTGCATTCAGCTGAGTAATGGAGTGAGAGGAAAGGCCCTACCCAGAGAGAGAAAAGTCAGTTGTGCTCTTGAACGCAGATGGCATCAACCAGAAATGATCTCCAGATGATAAGGGCAATGTTTAGACAGTTGTATCACTAAAGCCCCACTATTTTTTTTGACAACACAGTGTTCATCAGTCTCTTTATACCATATTGTTTACAGTGTCTATCGTCTGACACTGTTTATCACTGTGTTCAGAGAAGGCATGAGACAAAAACCATGGATGAAGAAAAGGAAATAACCAAATGAAGAAAGAGAAAGAGACAGAGAGAGAGATGCAGACACACAAAGCATCAGAGAGAGAAAGGGAGAGAGGCCTGTTAGAGGTATACAGTTTGTGTTTGATTTCCTCCAGAGCAGTAGAGGGCACTTTAAACACAGGCAAAACCAGCAGCCATTAAACCCAGCACTGCCACTCCCTCATGCTCCTCCAGTTAGCAAAAAGAAACCTCAGAAAGCAAAACAAGCCATGCCCTTGTTACTTACATGTCTTACAGCAGCCATCAACATACGTCTGCACTACACCTCCATTCTGAGAAGAAATCACATGAATGATAAAAGGAGGATATAAGGCCATACAGTCTCAGAGAAACAAAATTTGGTAGTGTTAGCGACAGACCTGAATACACTCAGTGTCATTAAAAGGAGGGCAAACAACTCCAGAGGCGAGAATCACTGCTCCCACTGCCGTCTCCATGCAGTCAAACCGTGTGCAATTAGTCACCCATGAGCTCCCTGCCTGTATTCACACAACCCATAAAATACTCACATAGTTGGTTTCATTATGACTGCATGTGAACTGTCACATATGTGCATGTAAGCATTGTGTTTCATAAAGCTAGACATACCATAAATACTTCTGTAGTTCCATTTTCACTAGAAAACGAACATGAAATGTTTTTACATGACCCACAGCACACATGGGGGTCAGAGGAGGGGACATACACCTGGTGCTTTAGAAACAAGGCAAGAATTAGAGAACCATAACAAGAAATAAAATGTAATATGTACACATGACCAAATTCTAGAATATGGCACTAGAAAAGTTTCAGGACATTTACAAAAGACATTTATTTACTCTTGAGCCTTGAACATTGTACTTATGAACACTGTACGTATAATCAGACTGGATTCATCATCATGTTCTTTAGGTTTTTAAAGTATTTTCAACTAGCAGTTGTAGAAAATCCTACCAAACCCTAGCAAAATGTGTAGGGATAGTCATTAGATTAAAGCTTGTATCTTAAAATAGCGTGAAGCAACTTCCAACTTCCAAATTTTTATATGTCTATATGTATATCTCTACAATACAAATGATGACTACTCTTTTGCATAGCAGATTGTGTAGCATGTTCGGTAGGACTTACAGGCTCACACTTTTCAGAACAGTTGGCAGTTGTCACATCCATAGCATAGAATCCTGTGCTAGGGTCCTTGTAAGTGAGGCACTGCACAGTGTAGCACAGCTCCCCTTCAAAATACTGTACCATAGACTGGCCTGGACTAAGCACAGTCACACCTTGAAATAAACACACATCTGCCTTCCCTACACACACATACACACATAAGTATAATGGTTAATTATACATAATTATTAGACAGGTCAGTTTACATGTTTGTGTGTATGTGTACGTGTGTGTGTATGCGTATGTGTACGTGTGTGTATGTGTGTGTGTGTGTGTGTGTGTGTGTGTGTGTGTGTCTGTGCATCTTACTGCAGGAATACTGAGTACAGCCACAGGTACTGCTGTAACTGGGCTCCTCAACTTGAATTTCACCCTGAAACAAAAATAATTTAGAAATAAGTGTTGTAGAAGTGTTGTCTGGTGAAGCTACAGTTAGGATTATGAAAAAACTCAAGAAAACAATGTAATGACACAGCAAATATCTTTTATAATAGATGTAACTTACCACAAACTGATATGGCAAAAACATATCTGCCAACTAACTAACATTACACACAACACTCGTTTTCCAGTGATATAAGTGGTATTTACTTTCTCATTTTATTGTTTTTAAAGATTTTTTATTTAGTAAATGTATGCACTTGTTTTCAAAGGAAAGTAACACTGCCAATTATTTTTTCTCCCAAGCTGATGTCACTTTTTTCACCACCTTTTCTAAAACCTTGTGCAGTCCTATTTGTGGTTTGATTGTCTGCAGAAGAGAATTTACCAAGGCACTGCACCTTCTCATGTATATCTGGCCCAGAATGTAGAACAGAAACTCACCGCAGTACACATGGGGCGTGTGATGTTGTGACACTGACACTCTGAAAAAAAGACAACAGAGTTCTGAACAAACCAGCTTTATGTATGTATACATTTATACATGTATATATAATGTCTGTGTGTGATTGTGTGTGTGTGTGTGTGTGTGTGTGTGTGTGTGTGTGTGTGTGTGTGTGTGTAGAAGTACTCTACCACAGTGGGTTTCTGGACAGCAGCTGCCAGATACAGGCCTTCTAACCAGTGTAGCACCTGGGGCACAGCTAATACTGGGCTCAGGACACAGGCTTGTATCACACACTGCCAAGAAAAAGCAATGACAATTCATTTGTAACCTTTATGTTAAGAATTACAAAAAAGAAAATCAAGTGTATACTGCGCTTTATTTCTTTATAGTGCTCTTCAGTATTTTTGTTTTGCCTATTACTATTTGCTGGATTACCACAGTGATATTGTGGACAACAGTGATTTGTAGTGTTCATATCCACAGCCAGAAGCTCTCCAAGTAAACACACTGGAATGGGCTCCATGCAGGACTCACAAACTGCATACAAATACAAACATATTGTCAAAAAGTTATGTTGTGAAAAGTACAATTCCTAGCTATTTACAAAAGTATTATCTTTGTATAGTTATATAGCCTACTTGGCCACAGAAACACTGGATACAATATGAGTGGAATCACTTAAACTCCAAAGCTATTTTTCTCATTTTAAGATATCTTATCATTACTATGAATTAATTAGTATTCACTACAAAACTACTATCTACAAGAATTAGGTACAAGAATTGTGTGCCAGCAGGTAGGTAAATAGTGTTTAAAGGATTACAGTAAGATGCATTCAATCTAAAAATCTACAGTGCTAATTCTAGAGATTGAACACATTGAAATATTTACCACATAGATAGGTATAGCAGCAGTCATGCTGTCCTCTGACTTCCACCAGAAACTGGTCTTCTCTGCATTCTGGGGTTGGAACACTGGGGCAGGCCTGAGGGTCACATTCTACAACAAGAAATTTTAAATGTGTTGCTTTTTGTATAAGGAAATATTGTATTCATTGTGATTAAAAGATTTAAGATAAAAATTTATCTGACCACATCGGTATTCAGGACAGCAGGACAGAGTACTGTAGCCAATCACCAGCTTGTCCCCATTCTCACAGGTAGGAACCTCATTCTGGCAAATGGTTAGATTACATTCTGCATGCACAAATAAGTACATATAAAGAAAAATATAACTATATGGTCTATGTATTTGGTTGCTCAACTGTTGCACTATTAATATCTCTGTAGAAGTAAGCATACCACAGATTTTTTTGGGGCAACAGGCTCCTTCCTCCAGCACATCAATAGCATACTCTCCCTCACGCTCACACAGTGGAGCTGGCTCAGGGCTGCATTCGGGCTCCACGGGGACCACACTGCCATTCTCCAGACAGGTGAACAGACAGCAGCCTCGAAGAGAACCATTCCACACCTCCCCTGGCGCCCGTGGAGAACCCTCATTATCCGTACAAACTGATAACACAAATTAAAAAACAGTAATGAAATTATAAATAACCAAGCCTGCCTGAGCTAATTTGTTATGTTGAACTAATATTTGAAACGGAATTGTTTTGCCCATCTATCAACTATTTGGAAACTTCAAATATACAAATATTACATGGTCAGTCTAAAATCAAATGAATCATCAATGGGATTTAAATACAACAGTTGTTAACATATAGAACAGCAGGTTAAGTTGAATGCCACATAAATTAAAAGCCTTCACATCACCTCACCTCAACAAACATCAGAATTGCACTGCTTTCCATGCGGTTATTAGAGCTAAAACAACAAGATGTGTGTGGGATGATAAAAAAATACAAAGTGAAATATGTGCAAGTGCAAAGATTAGCCTTTCTACACGGTTAGGAATGCACAGGAGCGGCTCAGCAAAATATTTTTCTGCTGTATTGCTTTCACTTGCTTTTTGCCTCTTTGTGTTTCCACTGTTATTATGTCCTTCACCTATGCAAACACAACTACAACATTAAAGATTTTGGTTGCTCGGTTGTAATGGACCTTTGCATAATATTTGCTTTCTCAATGAAGATCAAAATTTGTCATGCAGCAATAACACACAAGTCTGTGTTGCTCACCACACTGGTCCTCGGTGACACAGAACGCAGAGTCTGCTCGGTGCAGGATGGTGCCACTCTTACACACACACTCCTCTCGAATGGAGGAACAGGTGCTCTCTTCATAGTAATCTCTATTCTGACAGGTCCTTGTCTTACATGTGTTCACACATGGCTTATACTCTTTGCCGGGAGGACACTTCAAAGCTGTCACATAAAAAGAAATAGCAGTAACACTGTAGATAACACAAAATACACAATTAAACAAAAAATGCTCATACATGTCACATATAGAGTAGATCTTGAACTGTTGTAGAAGGCTTGGAGTATCTGTGAGTTTTAATAACTTTTATTGGACAAAAAAGGTTAGAATCAGTAGTATTTAGGTACATTTGTTTGTTTGTAGATGAAATCACTCACGACAGAAGTTGGTTTTCCTCCAGCTAAAGCAGATCTGGTGCGTATAGCAGATGGCAACATAAGCAGCTAGAAAATCACACTCATGCTCCTTATAGTGTAGATCGCCTGCCCAAATCTTATCACAGAACTGCTCTGGTGAAACCTAAACAAAGCATAAACTACATTGTAAAAAATACGTTTTTAGACAGTTTCCTTAAATACTTGAGCTCATTAAACTTTTAATAGAAAGTTAACAGAATAAAACTCCACAACAACATAAGCTGTTACAACAGAACAGTGAATGTGAAATACCTTGTGATGGCACTTGGAGAATGGCCTCTGATTGAGTATCTGAAAACATTTAGTGCAGTTGCCTGTGGTGCAGTTGTCTCCAACTCTGCGGAAGTAATCTGTCTCTTCTGAAGTGTCCACCATCCAGCTGTGAAGAAACACAGGGATGTCTTCCACATCTCGCATCACTGTCCCATTGGGCAGACGCAGGTCATCAGCAGGGTTACCATCACAGCAGCCTGACAGACAGAGCACATGTCAATCACAACACACACAAACACACACACACACACACACACACACTCAATCAATGTATGTATATATGCAATTTACTGTCATTATTCTAACATCTAATAAGACTAACACACACATACACACACACACACACACACACACACAAATAAACAAAGACTAACCACAGAGGCCTCTGGTAGAGGTGTTATCGGGGGCTCCATACTGTAAGACCATGATGCCAGTGCTGTGGTACCACTGTATGTTAATTCCACTTGGAGTTTGGATGATGTACATAGTTCCTGTGTCATCAATGTGCAGATTCAGCCTGGTAAAGGGTAGCCGAGCAGTGATCTGGTTCACAGATACCTAATTCCACATAAAACAACATTACAGAGAAACACACCACAAATAAAATCCCTGAATAAGTCCAGGCACTGATTGTAAACAGCTTTAACACCTTGCGGTCAAGACGATTGATCATGATCCTATAGGCATGAGTAGTTATGTTCAACTTCTTAAAACACAGGCCAGATGTACCACCTGTAGGAGTCTGGGCAAGAAACAGATTGTAAAAGAGAGAGCGGCAGTGAGTGGTACACAGTAAAAGATTGCATATCACACTAGAGATAGCTTCAAGAATAGTGCTGTGAGGAGAAGTTTATGAAGCTCTCATACAGATGCTTAATAACAACAAAACACTTACAGGTCGTCTGATGTAGTTGACACTCTAAAACAGAGATTTAAAGAAGAAATCAGTACTTCTGAACAGAAAACAGAACAGTTCTTAAATGTGTTCATTTATACATGTGAGTATGCATGAAAGTAAATGTGTTTACCTCACTGGTAGGGCATTTTTCAATGTGTCCAACAATGTTTTCTCTAGGAAGGTGGACCAGTATATAGGATCCATTATCATACAGAGCAACATTATTTCCATCAAATGTGATCACACGCAGGTCTGATATTATAGAGCAGCGACCTGACAAAATATACGTCAGTGCATTTTAGTAAGATCATCTGGGGTCATTTGTACAGTAATTTCACTAATACATTTGTTTCTGCTGTATAGTGTGCAAGTCTTACAGGGGCAGCGCCACAGTGGGCAGCATGGGTCAGTGTTGATCTGTATTGGCATGCCCAGAAGGTTGCACTGTGGCTGGGTGATATTGAATCTGCAATGTTGGGAGGAGTTGTGCAGCATCAGCTGGCCATTAAAGCAGATGTACTCACTGCATTCATCCACTCGGATAGAGTATGGAGGCTGAATGGAATTAAAACACCCACAAAAATGTGTTTCTCATATAAATAATATATGATACATTTGCAATATAAATTGTTACATTGTGACAGGCGTTTTATCTGTAAATTTACAACAGAGGTCATTATAGACTACACCACACCTCTCCAAACCTGCCCTGCAGCAATAACACCTCATTACTGACGTGGCTGGGCTGGCAGCAGGGCAAGAATGTCTCAAGCTCCAAGGAGTTATGAGTAAGTCACAGAAATTAGCTTTCACCAACTGTCTGGTTTAAAGATTTACTGTTAAGGGCGTGCTTGGGTGTTTGTGTGTTAATGTGCCAGAGATTTGGTAAACAAAGTGGAAGAGAGTGCATGTAAGTGACACGTATACAGATATACAGAAGAGTCTAAACATACTAACTCACTGAAGGATTTATTTACTATTTTTATGTTATCTTACTGGTACTATGCAAAACCATCCAAAAGTACCCAGATACCCATTCCAATTGATGAATTTTACCAAATAGATGAGCAGGTATCTACACACTTTCTAGATATGTGGCATATGTACACTGATCAGCAACAACATTAAAACCACTGACAGATAACAAAGTGAATAACATTGATCATCTTGCTACAATTGACACTTGCCAAGAGGTGGAATATATTTGGCAGCAAGTGAACAGTCAGTTCATGTAAAAATATAAGGATCTCTCACTCTATAAAAATTGTTCAGGATTGGTTTAAACTTTTGACAAAATGGTGTTGACTTGACCTCAAAATTCTTAACCCAATCTAGCAAACGTGGGAGGAGCAGAACCAACAAAACAATGTATTGCTAATGTCTTGGTGCCACAGACCACACCACACATTCAGTGGTCTTGTGGAGTACATGCCTCAACATGTCTAATATTAGACAGATGGTTTTAATGTTCCAGCTGATAGGTGTATGTATTCAGCTAAAGTGTGAAAGGAACAGTGTTCTCACCGTGCAGGGTCCAGTGGGCAGTAAGAATGGAGGGACCACAGTTGTAATACCAACTGTCTCTCGTGTGGGGGAGGGAGAGGGAGAGGTGGATGTGAGCTCTGAAGTCTCTGGGACTGTTTCTGTTGTCACAGCAATAAAGTACTCCTCAGTCACTGTGGAGAGCGAGGTTGTTTCTGTGGTGATGGTGGTTGGGAGAGGAGTCGTTGTAGTAAATGGAGGGGTGGTAGAAGGAATGAATGTTGTGGTGATGGCTACAGTGGTTGTTTCCTCAGGCGTGGTCAGCATCTCTGTAGTTGTAGATGGAACTGTGGTGGTAGGTAATGTGGTAGGCTCTGGGGTGGGGGAAGCTGTGGTGGTGAGAGGGGTTGTGGTAACCAGAGTGGTCTCTGTGGTTGGTGGAGGGGAAGTTGTGGTTGTTAGTGTTGTGGGAGAGGATGTGCTGAGTGATGTGGGGGGTGTACTGGGAGTTACAGCTTCTGTTATTAATGTTGTACTATAAGTGCTTGGAGAAGTAGGAGGGGTAGTAGGAGCAGCAGTGGTAGTGGTCATTGTAGTGGTTGTGGTAGTAGGGGTGGTTGTGGTAGTAGGGGTGGTTGTCGTTGCAGTAGTTGTAGTTGTCATAAGTGTTGTGGTTGGAGCAGTGGTTGTTCTGTTGGAGCGAGTCACAAACATATATGGCATAGGGGTTGGTGGGAGTGTTACACCTGCCAAAAAAAACAAAGTACTGTAAAGAAAGAAAATGAAGCAAGTGTAGAAGCTATATGAACAAAAGTATTTGGACATCTGACCATTACACAAACAGGAACTTTAATAACATTGCATTCATAAACACGCATAGACCTTAATATGGAGATCTTGGGAGGCCTTTTGCAAGATTTTGCAAAATCTATGGAAATTAGTTCCCATTTATTATGAGGTCCTAAACTGATGATGAAAAGGCCTGGCTCACAATCTCTGTTCCAGTTTACCCTGAAGTTGTTTGAATGGGTTAAGGTCTGGGCTTTGGACCAGTCAAGTTTTTTCAATCTGAACTCATCCATCCATGTCTTTATGCACCTTGCTTTGAGTACTGGGGCACTGTCATGC
>JBBPDH010000018.1:5971855-5996444 GCA_037974565.1 Clupeocharax schoutedeni
ACACACACACACACACATACACACACACTGCTTTTAAACAACTGTTTTATACTACATCAGGGCTTTATAATGTACATATATTCTAGATGTATTGAATATATATCTCTGCAGTCTGAATAAAGCACACTGTTTTCTAAATCATAGATCATACAAATATTATTTGTGGTTTTCACTGTGTCATAAGAAATCACCTACAAGTATAAATTATTAAGTTAACTTACAATAAAAAATAACAATTGTTTGTATTTCTGTAAGTTTATGTTTTCAATGTTTAATCCTGAAAATGTATGAAAACAATACTCACCAAGGCCCAGAGGAGCTGAAGGAGACTTCCCCTGGCTGGAACACTGAGCCAATGAAGTAACAGTGGCACTGAGAACTGGGAACAAAATGCATGTGAATTTCTAAAAAGCACAGTTAATCCAAATGTTTAAGTTTTAAACAAGTAAAAGAAGTAACAGCGTTTACTTGAAGTGTTCATTTTAATAGGAACAAATTCTAGAACTATTAGTTTTTAAGTTTTTAAATGAGCAATTGCTAAGTACCCTGTAAAAGTTTTTGGAAATATAAATATACAATATGTTTACATATCACAGCTCAATTGAAAACACTATTAGAAAACACCTAATGAACTAAATTAAACAACCCTTTGTGTCTGTGGGGCCTTACAGTGGTACACAGCGCTGCCTTGCGTGATCATAGAACATTCCATCCATGCAGCCGCATCCTTCAGCACATTCCCCATCACACACCTCTCCAATGCTCAGTGAATGGCATGTTCTCCCACACAATGATGCGCAAGAGTGATACATCATTCCTCCCAAACAGACTACGCCTACACACAAAACACAAAAACACACACGTACACACACACATACACAAATATCAGGGGTCAGCAAAACTTTCTTATACAACATAAAAGCATTTGAATGGTTGAATGGCTGGACAGGAAAATGAAATAAACATACCACATTCAGAGACATGTGCTCTGAAGTTGATTGTGACACGATGTTTGGAGCAGACGTAAGCATAGTGGGCCAGCACAGTGCACAAGCAACCACTGCCACAGCGGCAAGCCTGGTAGCGGCACTGCTGATGATACATGTTGGGGCTAACATATGCATGGCACTGGGCAAACATCTCTCCAGTCAGAACATCACACACTGAGGCGTAGAATACTGCAACATGGAAGCCCATTGTTGTATCACATATTTGACAGTGAAAAGGTGTAAAAGCACACAAATATATAAGAAATAAAAACTACCTCTAGTATACACACATAGTCTGAATCTGTGGAACTGCTTCATTTAGATAATGGATTAAATGCAGAGAAAGAAAGTTCACACTGTGGGCTGGGATGTGGTGTATTCATGCATGACTATAACGGTTAATACATTAAATTAAATTAAATTTAGTACCATCTGGCTATGTAAACATATCCGTAAATCAGTGAATTGTTGCAATGGCAGTAATGCAATGACAACAACTTATGGGCTGATAAGACACATAACTCTAACATTTCGCTTAGTACTAGGGACTAGGGTTTCACGTATTAACTGGTTTAACTATTAATTGCTGTGTGAAACATTGTGGTTAATCCACCATTAAGACTTCCCCAGCACCGGCAAAAAAAATCCAACGGAACCAAAGACATACAACAAAGAAATATTTTTGGTACCCTAAAGATACTAAAGCTACTAGCTGCTACAAAAGATACTAGTATCCCCTCTGAAAGAGTGTTCAGCAGTAGTGGCAATATTCTCTCAAAAAATGACCTCTGTGCTGCCTAAAGATGGGTACAGATTACCTTTATTTACACTTTTTTTTTTCTAACTATGCATCTAACTTTAAAAAGCAGTTACTTTAACTGTGTTATTAATGTAAACACTGCAATTTATGTTCAAGTCATCAGGTATGTCTGAGTTAATTTATCTTGCTTAAAAAAGGCATACAAACTGAAAATATAAAAATGTGTAGGTTTACTTGAATTACTTTCCTTGAATTTAATTACAGATTCTCTGTTCCATGAGTGTGTTAAAATACAGCTTTAAATATGTGTTTGCCCAGAGATTACTTGAACTTTTTTATTTTAACTTTTTTTGACTGTGGTGTATTCAATGTGTAGACGTAACCACTGTCTGTGCAGCCTATAGAGTTTTACAGCCTTACAGATGGTTATAGAGATTACTTTTATTTTACAAATTAATTTTTCTAAGCAGTATCTTTGAAAAGCAGCAATAAATTTCAAAACCTTTATAGAATGAGCTTGTGTGATTTATATATGTTAATACAGTTGTAAAATCATTTCACACAAAATAACTGTAATAATCGTGAAACTGCAATTATTTCTCAGACTATAATCGTACCACCAAAATGTCTAATCATTGCAATACTAGTAGGGACCGTATCTGTGTTATATAAGTTGCTTTTTAATTAATACTTGTATAAGAAAAACACAGTACAGTAAACCTCTAGTTTTACGCTTGATAATAGTCGCGGATTCATTCACATGTAGATTTTTTTGAGAACCCCACAACAACGCGGGAACTGCAAAAATCTTTTTTTTTTTTTTTGCTTTTTTGTGCCAATAAATATATTTTTCTGGATGTTTTTTTACACAAGGGGTCAGCTGACCTGGAAGCACTTTTGTTGAAGCACGATTTCTCCGTGGTGCGATTGATCTCCAAGAGACTTTTCAAACGCATCCTCATTTGCATTTTTTGCCCTAGTAGATAAGGGTTTATACCCCAAAATAGTTCACCTCACCATGATGTCGCAATACTTTTGTCAAGTGACCTTCCGAATTGCTTTTTTTTTTCACTATACGCAGGTGCTCTTTAAACATAACCCTTGTGAAAAGCAGGGGATTACTGAATATGATTTTATTTACATACTGTTTTGTTGGTTCATCTCGCAGGGGTCAATGATGGGAATATTAACAGGGCTGATGCATGCCGAAGACACTTTCCATGCGTTTGCATGCAGCTGTGGTGTCCCTTCTATCATACCAGCTGGGGAGCTGGAAGCGCACATTTAAGCAGAACATTCACTCATACATACATATACTTATATATACTGCTATATATACTAACACATAAACAACACAATGTAACTTCAAGTCAATCACACATCTGTGAAATCAAACTGTCCACTTAGGAGGCAACACTGATTTACAGTCTATACTCTCTCAGTATTGCCTCCTAAGTGGACAGTTTGATTTCACAGACTTGTGATTGACTTGAAGTTACATTGTGTTGTTTAAGTGTTCCCTTATTTTTTTGTGCAGTATACTTACTCCAACACACTACACAGTACTTAGCTTAGTTAGGATACAATGGAATTTGCATTTGTTTTGGCTGGATTAACTAATGAAATATAAAATGAATTAAATAATAATAAAGAAAATCTAGCACACTACAGAATACATTGTTGCGAGATGAGTAAGCTACATCAAATGTATATTGTGGTACAGTAACTGGGACAATTATGTGGTGAACACTTAATTTTTGATGTATCCAAGTGGTACATACTCTGAACTGAAAATTATTGTTTTATTGAATTATTAATGTCAAATAACTGATCCACAGGAACCCTGTTAATATGATGAAAAAATATAAATTATAGGCTATTATGATTTCAAGTTGCATGAAGAAACTTACAGAAAATCATCTCTCAGGTTACCATTGAGAGTGCCACAGAGGCCAAGGGTGGACCCTGCCCAGGTGCTTTCCAGCTGCAGGTAGATGCGTCCACCCTGCCAGTCATAATACATCTTCAGCCCAAAAGTTGCACGCAGGCCCACAAACACAGATGTTAGCCTGTGCACATCCACCATACCTAACAGACACATCCACACACAAACCTTAAAAAACAGCTGTATTCATCATGCAGAGAAAATTTTAAATTTGTGCAATATGCATTTACTTCTGAATCAGTCATTACATCTTTTTCATGGTCAATCATGAAGCCATCTGTTCCATCTTTTTTAACTACACCACATGCAACACTTTGACAGAGCTGAATGCATGTGTAATAAAGAGCTAAAACTCCTTATATCATGCATTTATTAAATGCCAGTGCTGGCACTGCACATTTGATACTGGCCATCCAATGAAAGACCAGTTGCGCTTTTGTGGGAAACATTAATTTATGAAATGAAAAGTAACAGTAAAAACATTATATATACTTTATGTTTCTATGCTTAAAATTAAAAATACATTATACTTTTGTACTATATGGATACGTGGTACATACAGTACTCACACTTTCAAGTGTTTAGAAACAATGGAATTAAATTAGAATTATATAAGTAGAACATTTTGATATTTGCTCAGGTAAAGACCAGGGAGGTCTACCTTGGGTCCTCCTAAGGTTTTTCCTCCAGCTTTGGGGAGTTTTTCCTTAAATCTTTTGCCCTTGACTTGCTCATTAGGGTTTTAGACTTAGAATCTACCTTGCAACAATGTTACTTGTAAAAACTCTATATAAATATATTTGACTTGACTTCTGCTTTCACTTCTTGACTTAATTCTGCTTTCACTTAGGTACAATAGTTATGTACTTTGTCCACCATAGCAGCTGGCCTACTCAGTAGGCTATAGTATTGCAATGTTCAAAAGCCTCTGTTGTTTTAGAACCTTATTATACTATAATAATAGTATAATAATACTATAATAAAATAATACATTATCACTCAAGTAGATTCTATTGTGTTCTGAAATTTAACCACTCCTATGATCGCAAAACTCATTGAATCTTACCATCTGCATATGGTAAATTGACAGCCATGCTGGCTCCAATGATGACCTCCCCTTCTCTGGTGAGAGTGACTTGCCTGCTAACATCCTCATCAACCACTAAAGTCACTGAGTGACAACAGGAATGTTCCTGGGACTGAGCCACACAAATAACAAAATAACATTTTAAACAGGTATACTGAAACACATACAAATAACATGCACTAATACTTAGAGCAGTGAGGCCAGGCTAAAAACATTTGACAGGAAAATAAGTGTATAGATTTTAATACAGTTCTGAACAATATGAAATATTCTAAATATTGCATTGAAATACTGGCTGAAACTGTTTGGCTGAAACTATTTGCCTCTTTTCTGCGAGACTCTCGGTTGCTATTTCTTATAAAACTACTGTCACTTAAACTCTAACTTCTGTTATAAAATTACAAGTGAAATAACTAGCACACTATCAACTAGCCTTTTACTGTATATAACACACACAGACACAGAACGTCTTACCGCTCCACAGGCTGCATACTGTAGTGTGACAGTGAACTTAGTGCTGCCACGGCTCTTCACTAGTACATACTGGCATGTGCCTGTGTGCATGAAGATGCGTCCATCGAATGTAGTCACGTGTGTGTCACCCACCACTGTGCACTCCGCTGAAGATCAAACACATGTACCAGCTACACACTACATGTACCAGCTCCACAAAACAACAACTTGCTCTGCTACATATAAACATTAATATTCGAAGAGCAGCACATGATTTGACATGAGATGCAGTTTACCAGTGCAGTTGCTTTCAGTACAGTTCCAAACTCCTCCCATGCAGACACTGAAAACAAAATTAATATCAGAGAGGCTGAGAGTAATAAACCTTGCATAACAATGTGGTTGAATAGCAAACTGCTGATAAAAAATCTTGGCACACACAGAGATATGGGTGTCTAAACCTTCATCTACATAGAAAATTACATGAATGTGCCAGTTATTAAAATAAGACATGCTCATTCTGAAGTTTGATGTTTAAAGTTCAACATCCGAACATTGAGGTTAAGTCTTCATGACCCACATATTCATATCCCCAAAGCAATACCTGAAAAGGCTAAAATTCTCTAGGCAAGTCACCCCTAGGGATGACACAAAACTCAATACTAAAGGTTCGTTAATGTCTCAGGGCTAAAAAAAAAGGTTATGATGCTTCAGTGTTTAATCTCTCCTGTTTATGTAATTATTAAGGACAGTCTTTAGCCAGCTATCATGTAAAATTTTAAAGCATCCTCACCAGGTACTACAGCCTTGCTCCAGAACATGACCCAAAGGATAAGGTGTGCCATGATACACACATGGACACTGTGACACTGCTATACAAGTACCATTCTGCAGAATCAACCCTAAGAGTGGAAATGTAGACAGTTGAATATTTTTTAAGACATTTGGTATGCTCCATGCTGCGTAATGCAAAGAGGACCAAGCACCATAAAAGAGGATTACAGACTCACCATCAGGGCAATAGCAGCCATCTAGGCAATGCAGGTTTGTGCCAAGACACTCTTTTTCAAAGGTGCAAGTAGGGGGACAGCAGCTGATACAGTCTCTATGGACAAAGCTGTCCTCACAACCATCCGCTACAACATATGATACATGAACATTCAACAGAAATCACATCTTAGAATGCAGACTGTACTATTCTGTAAAATATGTAACTTTTATTAAACCTAATATTCTGAAATGATTGCCCTCAGCTCTCCTTAAGTCAGGTTTAATGAGACCACCTAAGCAAGTCATACAAGCTATACTCACCACAGGTAGGAAAGCTGTCTCTCCATTCCCGAACTGGATAGCCAACGTGGGAGCAGGCTCTAGTGTATTCAACCAATGTTCGGCAAAATGTCTCTGTATCATCTGACCTGATTAAATGATGAGAACTTTACATTATAAAAAGGTTTGATTTTGAGATAAAATCATGTCAACAAGATGTCAAGATATCCACAGTTTCATTCATAGTGGTTTGATGTGTTTGTCTAGAGAAACTTACTGAGCTGGAATTGCTCACAGTTAGGGTAAAAGTGACCAGTCAGCTCAAAAAGCAACCTTACTGAACATTATTACATGACATGGTTAAATCTTCACTGGGTGATTTTTGCCACTGCCACAGTACAGAAATCAAAGTTGGTAAGTTCATTTACAATTAACCATCTCACAGCAATGAACTCTGATTTTACATCTCTGTTAACCCTCTCAAGGCAGGTGTTGCTGATTTGCAACAGATTTGCAACTAACTACCTTATTACCCCAGATACATATTTTATGAGTTTTGTTACACAGAAGTACCACTGCAGGACTTGGTTGTCCCTTAGTTACTAAAACTTAATTTGAGCCTGAAAGGGTTAATGAGTTGTACATAAATGGTGAAAATAAGTGGAATTCACTGTTACAACTTCTAAGGTGTACAATTAGCTTCAAAATTACATCAATCTTTTAAAGATCCACAGACATTATGAGAACGGTCAATTGGAAAAAAGTCCCAAACTCAAATACAGTTCAAATGTAAAGGGTAATCACTACACTCTAAGAGATAGCTAACAGAATATCATATTGCACAACTCAGAGTTTTGGAATCTGAGCCTCTCCCTGCCATCTCACTCAGCAGCTGGGCCTGAACCTCCTCATAACCCCAGCAACTATGTCATCACTTTAATCAATCTAATCCAATCTAACACACCCACTCAAACACACAAACAAAGACATAGTACTCTCACCCTGCAAGTAATTTCATAACTTTAATTAACATAATCCTGTTGTAATTGCATAGTGTGGAATGTCAGAAAAAGTCTAAAGCATAAATGGTAAGTAAGTAAGAGAAGAAGAAAAAGAGGGGGAATAAACAGTGGCCAGCTGATGGCAAACTGTTTTTGATTGTAGTGCTAAACACACACACACCTACAATCATGTACTCACTCATTTTACTTACACACATAGGTCTGAAACACAACTGGCAACAAAAGGATTGGGATCGATGTTCTCATGGCAGGAGACAAAAGGAAAGAAAAGCAAAGCACTGCACTTCTCTATGGCATCCTGTAGCAGAAAGTACAGTTACTGAACATGCAACATGCACATAACTTTTAAGCATATGGCAGACACTCTCATTCAGAGCAACTTATAGTTACAGCTGTAGGTGAATGTCACATTAAGAACGTATCCCACTAAGCTCCATCACCACAATACTCTAAAAACTACACTGTTCCTAGAAATATTAGGCGTAAGCCTACATCCATATCTGACTCGGATGAACATGGTCCAGGGAAATCATCATCTACAGCAGGACAAGGTCGTTCATGAGCGAGGTGTACAGCCCAGCTGTTACCAAACTCAGCAACATCTTCAGTGTTCAAGCCTAACAAAACAACAGAGCACAGAAACAAAGTGTGTGAGGAACATTAAGCATATTTATCAACAAAGCTTAAAATGAACAGTTACACTTTGTCCAGACAGTACGAGAGAGAGAACATGCTTAAATTCACAATATTTCATGGCAGTTCCCTCAAACATCTATGTGCTGAATACATAGTTTATTCCATCACAGAGTCTGCAAAAGCAAACAGCTACACTAACTGCAAGCACATTGCATTACTGAAATGTTTCAATTCTCTCTTTGATCTACGGGACTGGTCCAGTGAAAGGATGCTTGAGCTCAGTCTAACCCAGCTATGCACAGAGCTGATATAATTAGCCTGAACTGGGTGCTGATAGATATGATAAGTGCGTCTCAGTCAGTTTGTCTCACCACGACTGCTGCTGAGATCATCCGATCCGTCATCATTGTAGTTTCCGCACAACCCACAAGGCCGGCCTTTGTGGCCTTCTGTCATTTTGAGGTAGACCCCAGAGCTCCCATCCCATGCCAGAGAGAACCCAAATGTGCTCTTCACCAGAATGTAGTCAGCCAAACGCTCAATAAAAACATTATGCACTGTCTGTGGCAGGGTCAGTCTACATCAAGAATTGCCAAAAAGAGAAATATAAATTTAAAAGGGCAACATATGAATATAAATATAAAAAAGTAAATGATTATTTTTTTAAAAGTTTTTACATTTTGCTAATTAATTAATGGTATATCCATTACTCCATTGGGCATTTATTCACTACTTCTTTCCTATACCCATTCACTCATTCATTTATTTATGACATGCCTAGACCCACCTTTGTTCGCCCTTTAGCACCTGGTAGCCACTAATGTGGATTTCCTCCTCATTAGGAAAGAACAGACTAAGAGCACGAGGACAGGAATACACTGAACCCCGACATGAATGACTGTTATGCACCTGCCATTCAGAGAGAAAAAAAGACAGAAGAAAAAAGATACATAAATAAAGACAGGAAAAGGAAAGACAAAAGTTTCCCCATAACAGATGACTTTTATCAACCAGGACATGATTGTTGCCATGAAATGTCTCTATAAAATGAACAGAAGTGCATTAATGGTAGGAGACATCATGAAACCTGAATTTTTTCCATTTTAATAAATATTAGTATGACACAAGTCTATTTAACATTACATAACTTTACCCTTATTTGATCCTATAATTATAAATATTCTACAAACATATTTATAATTATTATTACAGAATGTATGTTTAGACCATAAAGTTTTCAAATCCCAAATAAAATGTATTAACCAGCAGTGACTCACCCACACAGTATACTGAGGCTCCGCTGAGAGGCAGTCTTTGGCCAGGATATACGAACATGTTCCAGGGAAATAGTAGTACATACCATCAAATGTCTCAAAATGGTGTTGACCCCATGAACGGCAAATTCCATCCCTGTCCTGCCCCAAGTTTGGAACTGAGATTTAAAAAAAAACAGTTTTAAAAATCAGTAAATACAATTTATATAAAATAAAAAAATCATTTATCATTAACGTCTACAGACTGTTAAAAACACACCCAGGGGTTCCCAACCCATGCCATTTATTATTACACATACACTTGTGATTCTTGTGCATATAGCATATACCTTATTTTGTTGGGAAATTTGCAATATATTAAAAACAATCAAGGACTTCATAGTAATTAAGTAACCCCCTGCCATTAAGTTACCCAAAGTCCTAAATAAAGCGATTGAAACATAGAACAACAATCTCTGAATTTAAAATTAAACATTAAGCTACACACACACACGGCTATGGATGACCACATAGAGAACAGCACATCAAGACAATATCACACTGCCTACAGACCACAGGTTCCCAAGCTCAGTAAGAGGTTTTTAATGAGCTGATTAGTTGGATCAGGTGTGCTAAGAGCAGGAAAAGCATTGACCTGTGCAGAGCAAGGGGCCTCCTGGACCATGGTGGGAACCATTGCTGTAGACAGTAGCTTTTGATGATTTTTTATCATTACTTGCCACCTGATTTTTCGCCAGTATTAAATCATTGTTTCTATCCTCCAAATTGTCTATATAGCACTATGTGTCCACTTGATAACACTACTCACTGATTTGGCAGCGGTCTCCCAGAGCCTGGAACTGAGCACAGTCACAGTGACCTCCGTCCTGACACCAGCCACCATTAAGACACCCGCAATACTCTACAAAATCCCGAAATACACACACACATACATAGTGTCAAACTATAAATAATAAGGTTAATTTAACCTCAATATATGAAAAAGGTAGGGTCTAGAAAGAACCTTTCAGTGTGTGTGTGTGTGTGTGTGTGTGTGTGTGTGTGTGTGTGTGTGTCTGTGTGTGTGTGTGTGTTCAAATATTACCTGTAGAGGCATCCCGAACTGTGTAATTACGGAGAACACTTCGAGGGAGAGCTGAATCAGACAACACTGCACTAAAAGTCTGCAAAAGAAATGTATAATACTGCGAATTTGAAATGTGTTAATGTTCTTGGTGAAGCACTTTACAGCTGCTTTCTATATCTCTGAAGCTAAATGCGCAACATATCTTCATGTAGTCAGTACTCCTGTAAGATGGAAAGACAGCGGCAGATGTTTGGGAGCTGAGCTCTTAGAGCTGTAACATTTGTGCTAACTCTACAAAGACAGCTTTGTCAACATGCAGAGTGCCTGTGTGTGTGAGTGTAGTTTCTCCACTCTCTCCCCAGACATTTTCTCTTAGGTATACTCACCTCCTCACGGAAGAGATCTCGTTTCTGGCGCAGTGCATTAACCCTCCTTTTAGAACCATTACAAAGAGAGCAGTATTAAAAGCACAGTGACGGTGAGAGTGCAGCATGAAAGCTACTTAAGATGCCACACATTCACATTAATGAAGCTGCTTGGTGATGCTGAACAAAGGTGACTGATGTTATTATAGGATTCTACTTCAACATCAACATTATTCCAACTATTACAGAATTTTTTTCTAAATCTTCAAAACAAGAACCATTTAATTAAGTAACAGAGAAGTCTATCTGTCTCTCTTCCTTGCCCCACCACCACTATACACTTAATTCATATTGCTCTTTTTGTACAAAACTTGTTCTGTCACTTTATGCATTCAGAAAATTAAAAATATGTTTTATTTACCACAGAATATTTAATCTGGGGAAAAACACTTATTTCAAAAACATTTACAAGCTTTTCTTATTGTTCTTAGTGTCCATTAGACAAATCTGACAAAACATTCGGCCTTAATAAAAAAGAAACATATTCTTTAAATATGTGAAGCAAAAATATAGTTAAAAAACTTACCTATTCAAGTTACTTTCTGGTTTTGATATTTGGCAAAAAACTCCTGTCAAAAAGGAAATTTATTAGACCTTTCATTTGCAGACATGGAACTTTCCATCATGGTGCAATACATTAAACAAATTCTAATATAGAGTTATATCAACCCTTCCTCCTGGTAGTCTAAACAGCTGTGCCAATATCCCAAACGTGAACACATTTTATCAGTGAGACCATAGAATAACCCTACAACAGTTAAATAATGACTATTTTTAGTCTTATATCAAGTGCTAAAGGACAACAAAACGCACCCACAAAACAATCGAATAACCCCAAAAATGAAATTAGCGATTCAGTGGGAGTAACAAAATTTAAATGGATGAAAATCAGATCCTTTTCCCCACAAATACACCTGTATGCAATTTTAGTATATATCCATCTTATTTGTACATAGTGGAACCAAGTACAGGCTCCTACATACTGCATTTTACCTTAGAGGACAATACATGTATTATTATGTCAATTGAATATAGTCTACTTCAGATTAATGTATAATTTAGCCTGTAAATTGACTCTGCGAACCAACTACAATGTAATAATTAACATTCAAGTTTACTTATATGAAACCTTCAACAGGATTTGGAGATTCTGGCTGTACCGTTACCCCTTACAAAATCACACAGAATTACAACACCCACCTTGAAGTACGAACAGTTTGAAGAGAAAAAACAGTTCCACTTTCCGCTGTTCGTTCATTTCAGGGCAGAGTCCTTGTGGAAACCGTTCAAAACTACGAGGGCATCGTTATGGATTCAGCCTGCGTCGTTAGTTATTGGGGAATGAATTCAAAATCGATCAGGAGGGCTGATTTTTCCTGATGCCGTGCTTACGCAGAGTGACACGTTTTTTCCCAAAGCAAGTTGCTTACCAGTCCCATCTTCTCCCAAAGTCACTGGAACTTCTGCGCTGTTTTTTTGTTTTTCCCACCTGCATTCCGTTAAAACCCCGCCCTAAGGTTGGCTCGTAGTCCACAGGTGGGATAAACTACTACTATAAACCCCTGCCCTATCCGAGCACAGGAGGGCGAGACTTAACGGAACACAGACGAGGTCTCGGTTATATAATCCCCCAAACCATCTCCAGAATTTGCATGAATATTGTATAACAAATGCCACTTTGTTTGAAAAGTGCTAGGGACAAAGACGGAGTGAGTAACCCACTGATCACCTCGCTTGCACACATCTGGTAATCCCATTTCTAATGGCCAAACCTGTACCTAAGGCTTTTTGTTGCTGAAACATGTGTCCCAGTACTTTAACCCTAATTCTGCTACAATTAAAATTATACTCGAAGACTGCCCTTCTTTACTGGTTAGCATTGACAGATAATGGTGGAGATAAAAGTAAATGAACTTCAAAGAAAATAAAAATAATAATAATCAAAAACGAACATTGCTTACTCTAATTTTGGAAGGTTACATTTAATTTATATGAGCTAATTTAATAAGTTGAAAATTCGCTCATGTTAATTTATCCGAAGTATAGTTTGTTATAATTCTGTATAGTAATAACTATTGGAATAAATATTAACTTTTAGCAAATAAAGTGTTGTTCTGTTCAGCTGTAACGGTTCATTTACTGGGCTCGAGCTGATCCGTTAAAGTTTGAGTTTGTAAGTGCTATTATTGGATCCTGCGGTTCACAACTCATACACAATGGATAAAAGTATTGGGACGCCTGCTCATTACACCAACAGGGATATGGAGTTGGAGTTGGTCGCCTCGTTGCAGCTATAACTGCTCGCACTCTTTTTGGAATGCTTTCAAGTTCTTCCACACCGAACTCAGCCAACCATGTCTTTTCTGCACTTTGCTTTTCTGCACTGGAGCTTAGTCATGGAATAGAAAAGGATTTCCCCAAACTGTGTCCACAGCTGGAAGCATGGTGTTGTCCAAAATGTCTTTTGTCATTTTGGGCAACAAAAAAATTTCATTATAGCCCGTATTCTATTCTGTATCTAATTTAAATATGTACAATGTAATATCTTGAATAACACTTCATACAGTTTTAAATTTGACCAACTCTACATTAAAGTTTATGTATTTGAATGCAATGTCATTAAGGCCCTTGCTGCAAGGTAAAGCGTCCCAAAACTTTTGTCCATATAGTGTATGTCCATTCTTTTCTTCTGCATTCGTTCTTTAAGTGGTCCATGAAAAACACACATATTATATGTCTAATTTAAATATTTCCTTTTTTATATCCTAAATGGCATTTGTTTGTAGTTTTTAATTTTGCAAATACTTTTGTCCATATAGTGTATGTCCTTTCTTTTCAGCTGCATTATAAACCATTATTTATGTGGTCTATAAAAATATGTATATTCTATATGTAATTTAAATATGACCCGAGTAATATATTACATTATTACATTTGTTTATACAGTTTTTGTAACCATCATTATAAAGTCCATAGTGACCTCAATACGGCGCGACTGGTCCACAGCTTTACACGCAATAGGGGAAAATGGCGGTCTGTGTGTTGTTTCGCTGCGTCTCTGCAAACTTATCGTACACCCTTCCCAGACTTTCTCGTTCAGATGTTTTGTCTCCTGGCCGACTGTTGGCGAGGACATGTTTTAAAAGGGACCTGTCACTGGCTCCTCGGTTTTGTGCAGGTATCAGTAAGCTTGTTCGTGTTTCCCAGCTTCAGCTTGACCCTCCAACGTGCAGCTGAAACTTTTCAGTACCGGTTTGATTCACAATAGAGAGCATGAACGGGCGCTCCTCTAGCCTAGGGTGGCTGAAATGTGACTTATTCCAAAGGTATCATTGTATTAAAATGAAATCATACAGCGAGCATAAATTTAAAGCTAAAACCTGCTCGGCTGTGCTTCTATCTTAACTACACTATATGGGTAGGACAAAAGTATTGGGACGCATGACCATGCCACCAGCAGACATTTGAATTACATTGTATTCAAATACATATACTTTAAAATGCCCCCTTTGCAGCTGTCGTAGTTTCCAGTCTTTTTGGAAGACTTTCCACAAGATATTGCTGTGTTTCTGTGGGAATTTGTCCATTCGTTCTGTAGAGCACTTGGGCACTGATGTTGAACGAGAAGGCCTGGCTCGCAATCTCCGTTCCAGGTAACCTCAAAAGGTGTTTGGTGGGATTGAGGTCAGGACTCTGTGGGGGCCAGTCAAATTCTTCCACACCCAACTCCTCCAACCATGCCGTTATGGACCTTGCTTCGTGTACTGGAACAGTCATACTGGAATAGAAAGGGGCCTTCCCCAAACTGTGTCCACAAAGCTTGCATGCTAAAGCATGCAACTGGAATTTAGGGGCTTAGTCCCAATACTTTTGTCCTTATAATGTTGCTAGTGTCTGACTGCGTGTTTGTGTCATTGACACATTTGGTTTCTAAAAATGTATGCAATGCCTTATATTCACACAGCAGTAACATTAAAAATTAAGTAAAAAAGGAACATAGCACAAGCATTCTTCACTAAAGTGCCTCTCAACAGCAGTCCGAGAAACT
Source organism: Clupeocharax schoutedeni (assembly GCA_037974565.1). Lineage (NCBI taxonomy): Eukaryota > Metazoa > Chordata > Actinopteri > Characiformes > Alestidae > Clupeocharax > Clupeocharax schoutedeni. Next base: position 5,986,830 of record JBBPDH010000018.1, read on the forward strand.
GCTGAAAGTCCTAGCAGGTAAATGAGGATTGTTTTTTATAGTGGTTATTTTATATTGGTTATGCTAAATGCAGTTAGTAGGGAAGTCTGTGCTTTACTACCTCCAGCTTTTGGATTGAGACTCTAATGTCTTTTTTTTTTAAAAAATACCTAGTCTTGCCCTTCAGACATCTGTCATGTGTTTCACTCTGCAGCACTGAAGTACACAGACAAGCATGAGTGGGTACGAGTGGAAGATGGTGTGGGAACTGTTGGCATCAGTAACTTTGCTCAAGTGAGTGCAGTAGTAGTTAACTGACTGACGGAAAATGATCCCATGCATAGTCAATAGTTCAGCTGAGTTAAGATGTGAAACATTTGATTACAGGCTTAGAGGCACCACTGTGTATTGTAATGTGTCTTGGTGCTCTTCTGCTCTCTTGCTTTCTAGGAGGCCTTGGGTGATGTAGTGTACTGTGGGCTGCCTGAAGTTGGCACAAAACTCTCTCAGTCAGGTAAAATGTACTAAATAATGTCTGTATAAATAATTTATAATAAAATCTGTGTGCATACATGTATGTATATGTACATGTATACTCAAACAATAGTGCTTGAAATTAACACACTATTGCAAGCATTACATCTCTTACATATGGCATATGCCTGACTGTGGATTGGAGTCCAAACTCTTTGAATTCATTTTTGATAACAAGCATCAACAAACCTGTTTTCTGAGGTCCTCAGAAATCGCCTTTGTTCATTCCATTATACATTTCCACAAATGTTATTTCCTCAATGAATAAATGACAATGTTGTCCCATTTGTTTAAGGTAATGTTTATTTAGAAAAAAGGTACTAACCAATGGTTAATAGGTAAGGGGAACCACCCTCAACCTTTTCAGTCCACGTCAAAGACTTTATCAAATAAACTCGTGTGACATCTAAGGGGATCTCTTCTCCAAATATTTTTGATTACTTAATTACCAAACCTAAATGGTTGTTGTTATTCGAATGCTGTAGAATGTTTTAAGCATAGAATAATATATTTTCTTATGAATTTCTCTACTGGTTATTTGGTCCTGCATAAATTTCATTTTTTATTTATCATCATAGAAAAATGTCACTTTTTTGTATTTTGTCTGTAATATTACATTTGGTTTTATTTTATGGGTAGATATTTGTACCTGGTTGACCAAAGTTTTCTATATTTGTTTGAAACCTATTTAAAAAAAGATTAATGTAAAATATTTCACAACAACTAATTGCATAAGTATTTTTTGCTATTTTGCTATTTGTTTGAGTTAGGTGGGAAAAGTGGTTTTAAACACTTATAATTTGTCCTGCCCTGCATTGCTGTCTAACAGTGTGGAGAAAGATGCAACAATGGCATAAAATAGTAAATGCGATCTACATTTAACATGTAGCATTGCCATTATGGCATGGATAAAAGCCACCCCTACTTATTAAGAGGCACATATAATTGAGCACATTTTTCAGCACTGTACTTGTTGGTTGAAATTTCAGAATTTTACTGCTGGTGATACAGATGACAATCTGTAGCTTTAACATGATGCATGTATTTAAGAGTATGTATTTGTGTGTAGATGAATTTGGTGCTCTAGAGAGTGTCAAGGCAGCTAGTGAGCTGTATTCCCCATTAACGGGTGAGGTGACGGAGGTCAACGATGCTCTTTCTGATAATCCCGGACTTGTCAACAAGTCATGCTACAAAGATGGTGAGACTCCTCGTTATTGTCCTTTCTAGAAAGTTGTGAGGTGCTGTGCATTAACCTCTTGAAAATATAGAATGCCGGATTTCTAGTAGTTTGTACAGGTTTTCTTTTTCGCCCATCTGTAAATGATATTTTTATTGTAGAATGTAACTGTTTTGGGATACGATTACCATTAGCAGTGTTTGATGTAATAATTTCTTCCGTGTTAATAAATAATGTTCTTGTACTTTGCAGGTTGGCTGATAAAAATGACTATTTCTGTACCAGAAGAACTGGATGCTCTAATGGATGAAGCTGCTTATGAGCGATACATCAGATCTATAGAGGACTAGTGGCTGTTTGGACCAACAGTATATGCAAGAGTTTTATATGTAAATGTGTTCTCTTTTGGGTGAACATAAAAAAGACAATGTGATCAATTGGGGACAGGCTATTTTTCCACTACTGATTCCTCTGATTAGAGCTACTTTCTGCATTTGTTTAGATAGTGTAGGTCTAACACAGAACAATGTCAGCCCTAACAGTCTCACATAGAGCATGGAGGGAAAAAATGGTACAGATTCAGTCAGTTGCACACTGTCTGTTTTTTATGTTTTGTTTCAGAGATATTATGCACTGTAAAGCAGCCAGAATAACCAACGGTAGAAGGCATCATTCAGTACAGTCTTCCATTGAGTGGTATTGCAGGTCTGTAGTATGACCAGTTGGAGGTCCCATAAAACGTATGTGAGAAATTGTGACAAACTAGAGTTTGGCAAGTAGATCACCACTCTTATCTTGTCTAGAAGACAGATCCTGTAGAGGAAGAGGTACATACTCCATGTGTTTGTGTTGATGACCATAGGTTGATCTGACCCCTGCTCAGTTGGGTTTTGGGTCAGCAACTGACCGGTGGAGATAACAATTATTAAAGCACTACTTTCTCAAACTGATTAAAATCTTTTTTTCCTGGTATGATTTTTGTAACAAAATAAACCAATGTGACAAGGCATCAGGAGTACAGAATAGAGGGGCAAAATCCAGAAGCTGAATGCCTACATTTACATTTCCACTAAAAAGCCAAATCTGGTTTGTTTGAAATGGGAAATCACTAAATGTCTGGCCCTCTGTTACATTGAAGGTACATTGTTTTAATGCAGTGTGGTCAGTTTCAGTACACCATTTAAGCCGAGAGCTCTAAGCCTATTACTGATAAAGCACTACAAAGTGTTCGGCCACTTAATGAAAGTGGAAAATCATGTTTAATGGTTTCACACACACACGCATACAAAACTGCAAGATGGCTTTTTAAATGGTTGACTGAGGTAATGCCATGACTTTTCACTGGTACTTTTATCTTTGTTATACAGCACCACTCAGTTCTTAGCTGTCCAAAAACAGAAGTTGAAAATTCAAGTTTAACTCCTTTTTAAAAACACATTTCAGCAGGTTTCCCTACTTAACAAGGCCTGAGAGTGACTGAGGTAATGATACTGACTCAGTGGTTATTTCTTACCATTTTTGTACAGCACCACTCACGGCCTGACATTGTGACGTTGCCCTCTGCGTTTACTGGTAGTGGGGCACCGGAGCCCTTCAAGAATGGAGTGGTTTTTCTCCAACCTCTCTCTCCTCTGAGCATTTTCATACATCACGCTGGCTGTGAAGTCATGCTTATTAAAAAAGGCAATTCTGTCATCTCTGCTGCGGCTGATATAGCCTTTTAGAACCGCACTGTATGGGTTGTCCTGGGAGTCTGTGTTTTCAGGTTGGTGTTTGAACTCCATCCGTGTGATGACCGGGAGCAGAAACTCCTCTCCATGTCTTAGTACCTCACTACCGCTGTCCATGACCTCCTGTACAAGCTTGGTGGGCAGAGGCACTAAGTCACAGCCAGACTGCGGGCACACATACTCACTGAAATGCTTCCGCACCGATGAAACATCTCACAGTGACTGGGCACGCCTTTCCTCCAAATCGACAACAATCCGCTCAGGATAGTTTTGGCCCAAAGCAACACCTTAATACACGGAGACAACCGAATACATGATATTTAGAACTTTTGTAACCAGTACCCAAGTCCTTGTGGACATGATATTATGACAAAAAAACAATACAGACTGACCTGCTCTACGCAGTATTGAGTCTGGGCACTTCCAGGGCTTATGGATAAACTCATCAGGCAATGCTTTCAGCTCAGGGCACCACTGTCTAACATAATTTCCATAGGGGTCACAGGTCAATGCTGCATCAACAGGATGCATGACAAAGTTCCAGTGATCCAGACCACACATCCCTCCATTCTGCCACATCATGGCATCTATAGCAACATCAGCATCCAATAAAGTGTCCTACAGGAAAAGAGCAGCATAGAAAAAACACTGTTTTGTGAAATATGGCATCCCATAGGTAAAAAGCTTGGATATTTCAATCTTCTACATGGATGAATGCCTTTTCACTGGGTTGTAACAGATGATCAATGTGAGACAGGACAGACATATCATCACAGCTTTAAAAGGAGATTAGGTCATATCCATCTTTTGTTGTATACATCATCTGCAGTATACAAAATTAAAGGGGTACTTATTCTATATTTATGTTTATTTCTATTTATTTCTTAGGTTTAAAATATTGAAGTCAGAACTCTTTTATCTAACCAGGGTGGTGGCACTCATATGGTGAAATGTATAGAAACTCCCTGCACAGGTTGCCAGTTTATCGCAGGGTAGACATACAGAAAAGCATGTTCACCACTACGGTGTGATTCAGCATCTGCAGTTCACCACTGTGCCTCCCAAATGAACAGTAATGTATAGAGGAGTTCTCTATAGGGGTTCTGTACTTATTTTCACCTGAAAAATGAACATGTAATTTGAGTGTCCAAGCTTTTGCATAAGACAAGGCATCTGGTGTCCTAGTGGTTAGGCTGTTCGCCCTGCGATCAGAAAGTCATGGGTTTGAATCCCAGGAATGCTAGTGGCACCTCTAAGATATTCTTGAGCAAGGTAACATGCGCACACACTGCACCTCAGGCACTGTGTCCCCGGCTCCCCGCAGCTTCATGTAAATGGGTAAAATTCAGAGAAAGAATGTTGTGCTGTGGTGTGTTCACATATGACAGAACGGTCACTTTACACTATGGTAACTTTGTGGCTGCAATTAATACAATGGAACACATGAAAACAACTTTCTAAAAATGATTAATTTGCTCAATTCTGCATTTTTTTCACCTGAAACCAGCGGTATCCCTCCTGCCAGGCTATGTGGAGGTATGCAATAAGGAAGGATGCCACCACATGCCTCATGTAGTTGTTCATCCAGCCAGTAAGCCACAACTGCCTCATGGCTGCATCAACCAACGGGTAGCCTGTTTTTCCTTGGTGCCATGCTTTCAGATGGTCATGGTTTGAACTCCAGTGTAGAGCCTAAAAAACATAAAGCATTGAGAATGTGACAAAAATAAACCTGCATAATCCTTTGTCACAGTGTCTATACAGAAATACCTCAGATTCTTAAAAAAATATTACCACATGCATGCAAAGCAGACATTATACACCTGCACTCTTTTGTTAATAAATTGTTAACTACTAATGATGTAGCAAGGACACGGCAAGTATTCACTACATACAAGGTCAAATTATTTTTAACACACAAAAGCCTTGCCTTGTACGGTGGCCTGAGGGAGTCCCTGGGCAGGTGTGGGAACAGGCTGAGCTGCCAATATGCCAAATCTCTCCATGCCAGCTTCCTCAGGAACTTGTAGGGCCTGCAACGAACCCCCTGTGCATTCCACAGCAACCAGCGAGCACTCAGCTGCCCAAAATGTAGATATGGAGACAGAAAGCTGGTGTTCGGAGCATCTGCCCGACTTGACTCTTTCTCATAGTGATACACACCTGAAATTCATTACAATGCTAAGTGCTAAGAAGAGGCCATGTCTATGTTCAATGTCTTTTAACTATTTGATTGATGTTATTTTTATGTTTGACATATCTGTAAAACAACCCTGGAATTAAGAAAAGTGTTGTATAAACAGTGTCACTCACCCTCTCTGAAGAAGGCCTCTAGTCGCGCATAAGCTCCCTCCTCGCTAAAATCCCAGGCTTGACGAATATCTGCTGCCCAGTCAATCTGTCGTGCATTTTACAACAAAAAATCTAATTTATTTCTCCCAAATATGGTCTATCCAAGACATGTTTGCAGCTTGAGATTGGCATCCTTAAGTTTGAATTGGAGCTCTGAGGCTAATGTAGCTCACAAGAAGCTCATAGGCACATATTTTGCACAGTCCGTCATAATATTTGGTTCAAACAATGCTGTTGATAAGTGATTTCATAAAGACTGGTTTCTGACATGGTGTAACAGTGTTAATCATATTAATGGATACACATTTCAGGATTCAATGTGAATTTACTTGCTTGATGTATTTAATTTCCTTACTTTGGCCTTGCACCTTTACTGCAAAATCAATGACTCACAGGCTTTTTGGGTGTTTTGGCTACCTGACAATGTTTATTGCAAAAAGTGTAACATTTTGTGGCTAGGAACTCCAAGGCCAAACTGAAGTAGACATCTCAATAAACTGACTGATCTGTAGTTGGCTGTGACAGCTTACTTCTGTGCCATCTTTTCTGTGTGGCATGTGAGCCAGTCCCAGCTGGGCAAGGGGGCATCCCTGGGGCCAGGAGGATGGAGCAGGCAAAGCACAAGGAGCATTCAGTGGTTCGCCTATTCCAGGGCTGGGGTTTTGCTGGCAGCAGCTCATGAAGTGAGACACAGAGCCAATACCTGCAAATAAAACAAAGAGTTCTATAACCTTCTCCATTTTTAATTTATTTATTCTCTACATATACAACTCTAGCTTCCATTTACAATGTTCAAATCTTTTCTGATCAGTGAAACATTCTGACATGCAAGGTTTTCTTTCTTTAGAGAACGATTTTAAAGACCCACCTCGCAGGCCAACACCCTTAGTGCTGACAGTGTAGGGGTCTCTGAGGCAGTAGGAGTGGTAGATGTGGCATTTGATGCCCTGTTTCTCCAAAGCAGCCCACACAGAGTCATCCCTTTCCTTGAGCCATGGCTCATACAGTGCAGTGCCCACCACTGCTCCTGCCCCTGTCTCGGCTACCAGCGCTTGGAGAGCAGCTAAGGAGGATGACTCTGTTCTGCGGGTGACCAGGTGGCTACCACACTCCTCAAGGGAGCGGTTCAAACACTCCAGTGCCTGATGCAGCCAGTACTTACTAGCGCCACCTGTTGCCATTGTGTCACCTGGCCCCTCCTCCTCTTTGGAATTCCACAGGAATACAGGAATGATGGGCGCACCTAATTCAAGACAGCCAATCAAAGCTGGGTTGTCACGCATGCGGAGGTCACGTCGGAACCACAACAGGACAGGCCTTGGAGCTGACGGACTCTGTTTAACTTGATGCTTTTTCCGTTGCCGACGCCTCTGTGATTTCTTTGGCTTCACTGAATCATTTAAAGGTTCTTCATCTGCAACAAGTGATGAGTGTGAACTATGTTCTTTCTTAATGACAGTAGTGGATCTCTTGGGACTAATGTCCTTAAGAGTGCAGGCTTTCTGGATGGGTGCCTCTGGACCTCCAGCCTGGCTGTCTCCTGATGCCTTAGCAAGCTGGTCAGAGCTTCTGCTTTCAGAAGATTCATGTCTGTGATTGGTTTTATGAAGAGAAAGGGCTATGGCCACCTCTAATGCAACTTCATCGTCCTGGTAAAACAGCAAAAGGTCACAGATGTGTAATGTGTAGTGCTGAGGCCCCTTGTGCAGACTTTTATCAAGCCTAGTCTTTGACTTAATTGTTTGGCAAATTGTAATCCACCACTGAAAGTATTTTAGTCTAACCTAGGATCTACATCTGATAAAATAGAGGAAGAAGAATAGAAATAATAAAAAATGTCGAAAGTCTACAATTAGCGCAGTATTTACTACAAAACCATTCTTACCGGCGTAAAGTAGTTCAGGAAGATCGCAGTGAGCTGGCTGTGGAGCTTAATGTGTCCTGATGCCAGAGGTTTAATCAAGTCCAGAAACAAAGCTCGAGTGTCTTTTTCGCCCAGTACAGAAAGACAGATACAGAAAAAACCTTCCGCGTCTTCCAGACCCGATAGCAGGTCTCTGAGAGCTGGACGGACCTGAGAAACTTTATTCAGAGACATCTCTCACTGCTAAGAGCCTGGATAAAGAAAGAAAATTCACACAAGAACATAAACGCAAAAAAGTTTAATCACGAACGAATTCGTCTTTGCAAATTATATAACAAAACACAATGAGCTATGGCAAAATTAACTCTTTAAATTTACCTTTGGAGAGCAGGGTCGCATACGTTGAATTCGGCTGCGTTACGCAAGCTCCACCCGGTGCGTTTCGTAAGCAGAGTTTTTTGTAAGCTTCAGAAAACTTGGTCATTGAAAAACGGTTCTTATTAAAATAGCACAACAAAACATGCCCAATATACTTTTAACAGGCGTCATTTATCAACGCGCATTGCCCTTTCTCACTGTAGTATTTGGTCAAATCTATTAAAGTTATTTGTGGGCGGTATTAAACGAACAGCTCGACCAATCACCGTCAGGCACGCTACAGAAAGCTCCTCCCTCCACAGCGAACCACATGTTTACCAAACAGGGGCATCACGTGTAGCATCAATAGTGTTTTTTAATGCTAAAGCTAAAGTATCGTAAAAATGCTACATTTTGGTTTCTTAAATGTCTGGTATACGCTAGAATCTTGTGTTTACTATGTGAAGAGTCAGTTTCACGCAAATTAGAACAAATAAACAGTCCTTTTCATCCTCAGGTGCTCTTAAGCCCTTGTGCAGATCTGCAGTATTGCAAACACAGGTAATTCCATTCATTCCGTTCCATATGCCTAAGTGAAGCTTTACTTATACATATGAAGGTGAAGTGAAGGTGACAATTTGTCATTCATATTCCCTATACTATAATACACATACACATATCCTTTCTTTATATGTATAAACAGCTTTAGGCAAATTAAGGTTTTTGCCCTGATAATTGAAAAGTTATTTCACTCCTTCTATAGTCAGTATGCACTGAGAAATATTATGAGTATTGTTTTATACTGGCTATGTCTGCAAAACAATCAGCCTTGTAAACAGTTTTCAGTAATAACTCTGTTTTAATATATCGTAGTGAGAAGTTATGTTATGGTTAAACTATGATTTAATGTAACATCCTTTAGATATTTGAGAAACACGTTAAAGAGAAGCGACAACAGTACTTCAGATTCATGCCAGTAGGTGGTAGTATCACCAAGGCAACGATATTATTATCTATTAACTATAGCACCAATAATAATAATAATAATAATAATAATAATAATAATAATAATAATACAAGACAAACAAGCAGCTTTTAAAGCAGAACCTATGGCAGATCAGTTGGAAAAGTTAAATGAAAGGTACAGAATGAGAAGAGAACTTAACAATGTTACACTATTATGTCAAACCCACAGTGTTTCTCTTTCATGTGTATTGACTTACAAGCGGAATCAAGCCCCTTTAAAGAGGAACAAATAGCTGGAAAATGAAAATTGAACAGAGAGCCTATACTTGAGGGAGGAGTAATCAATAATGTTTAGACAGCAGAACAAGCCTTACAGACAGCAGATCAATACAGTAGAGAAACGCCCTCTCTCTCTTACTTTCTCTTTCACTCTCTCTCTCTCTCTGTCCTACTCACTCACCTCACAGAATCCGATCAGGTCTTTATTTAAAGCTTGCTCCCTAGTGAGGTCAGTGTGCAGCAGTAATTATATGGAGAGAAAAGGAGAGAGAGTGAGAGTCAACTTCAATAAAAAAAAACTGTAACAGGAGCTATTATCACATAATGATTTTCACAGACACCTACCCACCCACACACACACACACACAAGATCG
>JBBPDH010000018.1:6006624-6026335 GCA_037974565.1 Clupeocharax schoutedeni
ATATATGTGTGTGTGTGTGTGTGTGTGTGTTTATTCTTCAGTATGAATATCCTGGTGATCCTTCTCTATAAGTATAATAAGTAGTATATGGTCTGAACAAAAGAATGAATGAGCTCCAGTGTGACTTTAATGTAATTACTCCCTGACGGATGTATTTAAATGTGTATGTAAACACTGGGGCAGCAAGGTCTATATATGATAGAAATGTCTGCATCGATTACCCGCTATGAATGTGAAATGTTTAATCTCGTTAAAAATCTCATGCCTAAATTAGACTCCCTCAGCAGCTTTTTAAATTGGGCTATCCATCATGCATAATGAAGAAGTGACAGTATGTGTATGTGTATGGGGGCGCTAATATAAAATTGTATTAAAATATTCTTGTATTAGCTCGGTTGTAGTGACTAGCATGTACAATATCACGTAGCCACTTTTTCTCTGTCTCTCCTTCACAGAAACAATTAGAAAGAAACATGGAGCAGTTACACCCTACCCTGTATTCTCATCTACAGCTGAAGCATAGCATGTTTGTAAATGTCTATTAAGGAACTCTAATGACGCTCTTATCTGTAACTGCAAACGCACATTCATCCCAGTCCAGGCCCAAAGCCAACCACAAGTGAATGAGACTCTCTTTCTCTCTCACTCTCTCTATTATGGGTCTGAACGAGCTGGTCACAAGTAAGAACCGAGAAGCAAACTGTGATTTAGGGATTTACTCTCTTCAGAAAAGAAAGGGGGAAATTCATAGAAAGTATGAAAAGACATGTGGTGCCTGGCTGCCACCTGGTGAGATGTCATGTATCATTAAGTGTGTTCTAGTCTGGCACGCTTCGCGCTGTTATCAACCCTGGACAGAGCAGCATAACTACTATGCGATGTTCTTTTCTCATGCTAATGAGTTGCAGAAATGCTACACCCAGCCAGACGCCCTGCACCCGCGTAAACTCCCTACATCATGCTGCCCATCCTTTAGCACCACTTTAATGCTAAGCCTACCTGTAATAGTTTCCTGTACTTCCTCCCACCTCTCTACCTTCTCTTTATGACACTCCAACCACAAGGCTAATCTTCCCACCATGCTATCCTTCCAAAAATTACCCATCCATCTTAGCTCCCTGCACCGCCGTCCTAACTGCATCTCAGCTCTATACACCAGCCTCCCCAAGGTCATACAGGGTCAGAGATTTAGCATAATTTATCATATCAGTGTAAGATATTCACGGTGGCCACGCGTAGCCTGTTCATGCTCCTGCTGCTTATGATTAGCATCTCATTTCACAGGCCTGACTTCTAAAAAGCCCTCGGTCCCTCCACATCCCCTCCGAAGACCCCCCCCCCCCACCCCCCAATTCTACCCCTGTACCCCAGTATTACAAAGATGAGCAATGGTGCCTGATAGGCCCAGTGGATTTTTGAGATTATTTTATACAACACTCGATCATCCAAAGCATTTTTGGGTTCTACTGATTACTACTTTAGTTTTGTTGTGGAGCTTTAGCTTTGCATGGAAGATTTTGAGCGATACAGATTTCTCTTATAAATAATCCAAATTAGCTTGGTAGCTACATTGCGAAATTAAAGAAGCAAATTCTAGAAAGCAAAGCAATCTTAAAACTAACAAGTAAAAAAAGTCTGTGTCATTCAAAATCTCCACTATATGGATGTATTCATTCACACACATAAAATACATATACATTAATCAGCCATATCAAAACGATAAGCCTTACATGGTATAGGTCTCTGAACCATTGAGGCATGGACTCTACAGGACCTCTCAAGATGTGTTGTTGTACCTGACTCTAGAATTATGTTGTACCTGACTCCAGCAACAGGGAGCCTCTATAGGTTGGACTAGTTTGTCCACCATATCCCACAGATGCTCAAGTTAGATTGTGATCTGGGAAATTTGGAGACCAAGTCAATACCTTGAACCTTTGTGATCATCGATTAGTTCCTGAAGCATTTTTGCAGTGTGGCAGTGCATGATTTATCAATCAAAGCCACCATCTTTCATTGCACCATGTTCTAGTTCTGATGTGCTCCTTGTAGGCACGGGGGTCGATTTGGGCAGTGTGAAGACAAAAATGCATTGTTAATTGTCTGTACTTTTCCAAACCGTGCTCCTCTAGAAAGACCCGTACCTAACTATTTCTTTATTACATTAAATCAGGTGTGCTGGTGAAGGAATATAGAAAATTCCTGAGGTATCTGAGGGGTGTTTGTTTTTTTGTAGCTTATATATATATACACAGCCAGCCTGAACTTTTCCCAACAAAATAGTATGCTGTTTTTTTTAACTTCAGTATTCCAGGATACAATCAACTTAAATGTTGTACATTTTCACCAGTTACGATCATTTAGTGAACTATAGCAATGGTTTGGATGGCCAGAGTAGTATCTAAGATTCTTATAGGAATTATAGGAATTATGCTGTAATTCCTGTAGTGTTATTGTGGATTGTTTTAACAAGGGCTACTCAGTGGACAAAAATATGTGTGTAGACTGCTGTTAGTTTATGCAGTGTTTAATAAAGCATACTGCATTATTACTGAGCAATGTGCAAAACTTCTGGTATTTCTCCCACCGCTGTCTCTGAAAAACCCACACAGACATATTCATTTTGCATGCAGAGTGCCGCGTAGGAAACAGTGAGTTGTGAGCTGGTGACTGTGTGAACATTAGGGACAGAATCCATTAGAGTTTATCTGAGAATCAGGAAAGGAGCAGACCTGTGATAGATGAGCAAATCCAGTTGGCCATTAAAAAGTCATTTCAGAGACAGATAGGCGGCAGGTTCTTCCTACGTCTACTGCAGGAAACTAACGCTTTCAGAGGGGGAGAGAGAAGGAGAGAGAGAGAGGTTAAGAAAACAGGCTACAGAAATTCACTGAAATAATGAAAACATCTGCAGATGTTGTTTTGTGTACATATTGTATTTATGCACACACAAATGCGTAGTTCGATCTCAAGCAATTCCTCACACCCCTATGCCAAGATAACCTTGCTGAGCTTTAATGACCAAGTCTTGAGGTAGTATCTTAGCTCCTGGAACATCATTATAATATCTGAAAACTGCTTCACTGGAGGGAGACAACTTGGTACACACTTGGCCAGTCTATTAATGGCTCAACTGAAAAATAATGGCAATGCCACTAAAAGCTAATCTTCTGTGAAAAACATTCATGAGATCCGAGGCAAACAATATCCATTAAACAAGTGTAATTTAGAAGAGCATTCATTAATCCAGCCAATCTTCCATTCTTAAAGACCCTTGAAGAGGCTCTACAGTCTCCAAAACATAGGTGGTGTTAAAGCATGGGTTTGGGGGGCAGCTACGGCTGAGAATGCAGGCTCTGCCACTTTAAAAGGAAATGACATTACAACGCTCATGAATAAAGATGAGCTGGCCTTTCTGCGCCTGCATCATAGATCATATATCAGCAAGAGCCATCTATCAGAGTGAGAGAGGAGCTGAAATCACCAGCGTGGCCCTGTGCTGCCCAATATTAATACCAGAGAGGGGGAGGGTTACTGTCATGCAGCAGCAGAAGCAGCAGCATCAGCCTCCTTTACAGCTTCTTCTCGATGCTGTTCTTAAGCACAACACTTACACCTGCAATCACTAATCACTCGCTCTGTGTTTCATTGGCTGATCAGCATGCATGCTTGAGCAGTTGTGAAATTAAATTCCATCAATCATAATTTTACAGCCCAAGAGTAGAAAATGCAATTAAGGGGAGAGAATGAACTCCTCCTCATAAAGAGCCTCAAAACGTTCTGCAAAACACCAGTTACATTTCGCAGGCAGGCCAAATCTCTGGCAAAATGGCTAAGCTAATTTGTGCAAGAATACAGGCAGTCTCATAAATGATATTCTCTGGTCAAATTTTAAATGGGAAAAAACAACCTTACAATATGTCTGCCAAACAACACAAGACTTCACACGCAAAATGTCTGCCTGACATCACATTTGTCTTTAACTCCATCTCTGCTTTAGGGGATTTTGGAACCCCCAACCCTGTTTTTTTTCTGCATGAAGAACGACACGATACTATTAAAACATGGTCAGTTACAGCTCCTATTCACACGAGGCTGTTAATATTAATAATATCATCCTCTCTCAAAGGAAATTCATCTGGTTAAATGTCACAAGTTTAATTAATGACTGGTCCTGGCTGACCTCGGCAAGGAGAGGCTCGCTAACGCTAATGCCATGCAGGCAAACTGGAATAATTTAGCATGTTAAACGCAAAGTCAATTAACCTTCTGTAGTAGCCAATGACACTCTCGCTACTGCCCCCCTTCACATTGAGAATCATCATCATCTTTTGAGGCTGATTAGGGGATAAACAGTTGAATGACTCATTAGGACAAAATGCCTTTTTTTAAAGCCAATAACTAATTGGTATAATTATTATGTATTGATTCATTTAAGCATCAGCTTACCTAAGCTCAACTGTTACATCCGCAGCCTGCCCGTGTGAAGACTGCAGGTAGGCCTGCTACAGTTTACACGTGGGTGGCGGGTGAGTACCTCTTAATGCATTTTTAAAATGCACAACAACAGAGCGCGTTGCTTTGCTTTCTCATTATCTATGATTCTCTGGCTGACTCTCATCTTGCAATCTCTTTGGCCCTTCTCGCTATCTCATTCCGTGGGGGTGCCTGATCACATCAGAAAGGTATTTGATTTCAAAGCCTGTTTGAAGGCACTGATGCTGAAACAAAGTGCCTGCGACTGTCTGCTCTCTTATGAACACAATCAACCCCTCCAGTTCTCTTTCAAGCACAACGGTCTCCCCCACTCTTCCCCGACTCCGTCCCCTCCCCCCTTCCCTCCCTCTTAATGAGATGCGCAGAAATCATTCTGAGGTGAGATGTAATTTAGACCTCATCTCCCAGCACAATACACCCCTGACATGCAATCACACATGCATGCACACGCGCGCGCGCGCACACACACACACACACACACACACACACAACTAAAAGCAGTTAAGGCCGTATGTTCTCTTTCACGAACAGCAGCCGGCTGTTATACACAGCCCACAAGCACAAGCAAACTGAGCTGTTCACGTGCTCTCCCTTTTACAGACACACACACACACACATGAACTTGGATTTCAGTTTGAACCTTAGCTCCATTGATTGTGTCCCATTTAACCTCCATTGATTTGCAATTCTCCTGTCGATTGCTTTCCTCCTACAGACTGTCAAAGGAGAGTTCACTGTACACTTAATCTGGTTACTGACATGATGGTTACACAAGCACTACAAACACCCAATGGAATATTACAATCTTGTGGTTTAGTGTATTTTTAAACAGCCCCTAGTTAGTTAAGTGGACTAAAGGAAGGGAAAAATCAAAAAGAAAAGAAAAAAAAGAAAACCCCCTTCATGGGATCTAAGAGACAGCTGGAGGACCAACAACAGCACTGAGGGTCAGAACTAAATTATGGTGTAGTAAAACAAAACAGACTTTATTGAACTTGAATGCTTGTATAAGAGAGGACGGGAGAGAGACACTAGCCCATTGACTCACATGATAAACACAAGTGCATAATGAACATGTACATTATTTGGTGGTCGCAACAGTAACGTTTCCAGGAGCACATACAGTAAACAGAGTCTTTCATAGCAAGTCCAGACTCAAGAAATGAGTGTACGGTCCCCTAACCAGGAGAACACGAGAAAAAACAATCCACTGAAACAACAATGTGATATTTGGAATGCAAACTTTGTATAAATATAACATCATTGGTTTTCAACATTAGTTGGTTCAGTTAACATTGGTTGTTCAAAGAGGAGAAAGTAGCATGGTTCATGGATGTTCATTCACAGTCTTCACAGTAGTCTTGGAGTGTGTGGGCAGAGCTGCAGCGAAATGGAGACGGGGCTTTGGCTACCGTCTGTAGTCATTAAAGCTTCAGCAAAAAGCAAAAACCAAGCATGCATCTTAGTAATACAAAACTACATTAGCAGCACACTGTTATTTCCTCCAAAATAAAAACCCAGCACATTTAGCAAAAAAAGTAAAAAATAAAGACAAGGATAAACAAACAGACAACAAAAAAGACAGGCCAGTCACAGAGAATGAATCTAAAATGAATCTCCATCTATATTACAAACTGCAATGGCTGAACTACGGTGCTGTCCCATACCCTCAGCAGAGAGGCTTTGCGGTTTTTGGTTTTGTTTGTTTTATATATGAGGTCACAAATGTTCTTAAACAGTATTCTCATAGCTGGCTCCATCATCTAAAAAGGTTTCCATTCCTTAAAAACAGTAACTTTTTTTTTTTCAAATATAAAGAGTTTTCCCCCATCCTTTGTATGCACCAATGGTACTATATCTTTGGATTTCCTTTAAAGCAATACTGTGAGGAATTATTGTTTTCATCAGTAACATTATTGTTGTTGTCACCATATATGGCAAGTGCAGAAACATTCAGGAAAAAAAGATACTTTGTTGAAAAGGAGAATAAGAAACTACTTTTTGACAAAGTAAAAAAGTGGGAATTACAGTACAGAGGGTAAAAAAGTTTGAATTAAGTGCACAAATTAAATAATTTTGAGAGAAAGCAAAGAACGTTTTGTAAATCTGCAGTAACGGTAATCATTTACAGATATGGTCCTTAAACTTGGCTCAGCACAGGAGGGGAGGTTGTACAGTAACGTTCAGCTAGGTTAGGAGGGGTAAAGTATTAACATTGGCATGGCTGACAACAACCTCAAGTGTCTTTGACTGGGATGGTACAAAACTTAAATATACAAGTAATTTCTTTTAAATCTACCATACAATTAAGTCATTTGAATTCAACAATCTACTCAACACCAAAATGTCAATACATGTATCTATCACACAATGTTTTTCCCCACATTTTAAGAAATGTATTTGTTTTCTCACAATTAAAGTCTGCATTACTTTTTTGTGTCTAGTACTTGTCTAGTACTAGTACTTGTTCATTATAAAAAGCAAAAACAAGAATTAATGACAAAGCAAACCATGTTTCCATGTATCCTAAGAATTGTTTTGGGTTTAAATTTCCTTCTATTGGTATGCATCAGAACATCAATGTTCAGTAGCAGAACAAAATTAATACCTGTTGACCTGAGTGTAGACAACATTAAAATACATTAGTTTACCAAGCCAATACCATTTCAACAATTAATGTTGGCAAAACTTGTGTTTGTGAGTGTGTTTAAAAAAAGAATAAACAGACTTTTGGTTAGTTAGTTATTAGGTTATAATAAAACCATCTTAGGTTCTACTCCAGTCCTTAGCTGTGCACACCTCTGTTTCCAAACAGTGTTAACCTATTCTCAAGTTTTAACTGACCAGCATATTGACATGGGAAACATTCTACTGACACTTTTTTGGTTACAAGCATTTGAAATGCAAGTTTTGTCCTACAGGATTCAGTCCCTTTAAAAGTCCATTTTAATCTATCGCTAGGTTATCGCTGGGTCTCTCGTATTTTTCTTATAGTCCACAAAATGTCTATCCCAACCATCCTATCTTCTTTTTTTGTATATTTTTACAATACAATGGAGTCTTTTCCAAAGCAGGCAAAAGTACAGCACAGATAGTCAGCATACAGCTCCAGTATACTACAGCGCCAGTATGCTATGTTGACTCTTGTTCTTCTGATGATCCATCATTGCTGGAACACCCATCTGAAGAGTCTGTTGGTTTTAAATGACACGATGTAGCATGACCAGGTAGGCTTGAGGTAACAATTGAGGGCAAAGGTGGTAGTGAAGCATTAGCTTGAGAGCAAGACAGTTGTGTAGCTCCAGATAAAGCTGTAGAGGTTGATGGAGATTGGGAACACTGAGCAACTGAAGTGCTTTGGGTAGAAGTGGCAGACGGACTCTCTAGAGCAGACTGCGACACTGGAGGGGATATCTGGTTACCAGGTGGATTTGGCTGCGAGGTAGAAGAGGAGCTGATGTGAGGTAATAGACGAGAGGCATGCTCTTTGGCATTGAGTTGCTCTGCTACTCTCTGTCTGTGCTGATGCTCCTCCAGGTGCTGGATGAGCTTTTCATTGCCATAGAGAGAGATCTTACAGGCAAGGCAGTCATAAAGACAAACATCCTTACCTCTCTCATTGCATGTCCCTTTGGAGACAATACACTGGCTGATCAGGAAGCCTTCATCTAGCTGTTTGGTGCTGCCAGAAGAACAGGAAGGGGAGCTTTCTTCATATGAAGTGCCTTGGTTCTCTTCAGGTTTGGATGAATCCAGGACAGGGTCTTTGTTATAAGCCACTTCCTGACAATGAGCTGGAGCAGAGATTTGGTTAGCTTTTGTTTTCTGTGGTTGCTGCAACAGCTGCAGGTGGTGATGCATCAGTGCGCCCTGCAAATTGTGCTGATATTGTTGGAGAATGGAACCTGGAGACAAGCCCATTAGAGCCTGTGGCAAGACTGGGCTATATGGAAACATGCCTTCCATACCAAACATGGGCTGCAGAAAACTTCCTGTGAGAGCAGTGGGGATTTGGGGAGGAAAGATTGGGGGGAACCCTGGAATAAGACAGGGAAGGAGGGAATTTGGGAGCAAGGCAGACTGATCTGTGGACCCTGCTCCATGCGGAACTTCCATGGTGTACTCCTTATCAGGTTTTGGTGTAGGTGTAGCTGGTCTCAGAGATTCTTGTTTATCTTTACCATTGGAAGAGTCTGAATGAGTAACAAATCCAATTTGAATCCTTTCAGCTTTTCCAGTGGAACAGATGTTATTCTCAGAGTTGTTCTCTTTGGAAGATTGGAGTTGCATGCCCAACGCTGAAGTCTTTGGGGTTAAGACAGAGTTGGTTGTGCTGACCTTGTCTTTGTCAGTGGCTGGTAACACAGAGGAAGAGGATGATGCATCAAGTTTGCTGATCAGTCCATTAGATGGGACATCACTGGAATCTATGCATAGTGATTAAAGAAAGAGCATATATTCATAACCAAGTAATTTAACACCTAAATATATAAAATACAATATGGTTTAAGGTTTTTTTCTAACATTCAACAGTAAACGTAGATAAAATGGATTTATATTTAACATACATTACCTGATTTTGCTACTGATGTGTTGCTAATCCCTGATACACCTGCAAGGGGCAGGTGTAAATACTGAGGGGTAGTGTGACCAAAGCCCCCTGAAGACTCTGCAGACTGTGGCAGAGTTACTGGCAGGACTTCATTTGCTTTCTTGTGTTGATCCACCCCTGGATGAGTCATTAGGTGACGAACACTTGCAGGGTCCACATACTCCTTTTCTCTGTCTACTTGTCCCCCTAGAGCCTCTTTTACTTTAGCAAGATGCTGTGGCGAGAATATGTGGTCCCGTACGGAGAGACAACCACTATATTTAACAGAACAAAGAGTGCATTCTGTCTTGGGTCTCTCAGTACAAGTACTCTCTGTACCAAATTGTTTGGCAAGGCTGAGTTTGGCCTTTTTCTCCTTTGCACGAGCATTCTGAAACCATACCTGTACTACTCTTTTGGCAAGTCCAATATCATTACCCAAAGCTTCACACTCCAACATGGTGGGGGTTTTGTAGTCACTGAAGCAGGCTTTGAGCACTTTTACTTGGAGATTGCTCAGTTGAGTGCGGTAGCGTTTTTGTCCATGCCTGTCGCTATCTATGTGACTGTTGGATCCTCCAGGACATGGAGAGGCAGGGTCTGCTAAGCTTGAGTTCTCACTGTAATCCAAGATCAAATCATTTTCAAAATCCTTAGCACTAAAACTCATTGTAGGGCTAACCAGCCCGGAGGACATCTTGTCTTCATTTTCTGAAGAGGCTTCTCTCTCAGAATTAAAGGACAACTGATCAGTGCTATTAGTTTTTCCCTCAACAGAGTAATTTTCCTCATGCGATATGGTTCCATTGTGGACTACATTCATAGACATAACCTCTTGGTTATTTAGCTTCCTGCGTTCAAAAGACTCTTGGCTTGAAAGAGAGGATCCTTCAAAGTCATGCAATCCCCCACTCTTTAGTGGCTTTGGACTGAGGCGCTGCTGATGTGAGGACAGATCTATGCTTTTGCTGGTTGGAGATTCTGGATTTGGCATTTGTGAACAGTTAGAGAAATTAAAAGGATCCATTTTGATCTGTGAGCTTTCCTGATCTTGGGTCATGCCAGATATTGCCATACTGTATCCTGCATTCTTTGCTTCATGCCAGTGACGTGAACGTATGTGAGCATCAAGGGCAGTTTGTGCCTTAAAAAGTGCTCGACAGAATGGACAGCGTCGGTGGGCTTGAACTGGACCAAGAGCACGAAACTGACCTTTCCTCTCACGGGCTCGTGTATTTTGAAACCATACTTGTACCACTCGTTTCTTAAGGCCCACCTCCTGGGATATGTGGTCAAGCATTTGACGTGTTGGATTAGAATCCAGAAGATATTTCTGATATAGTACCTCCAACTGTTCTGGAGTGATAGTGGTTCTCATGCGTTTGTCTCGCTGTGGATCATCTCCATTATTCTCCCAGTCAGTTTCCAAAGAAGCGTTTCCTGATTTCTGCTCTAATTTCCTCTTTAATGAGTTTATGGTTGAGTCAGGAATGGCTGCCACTGAAGACGAACTGGCTGAAATTTGTGGGAAAGCCCCAGAAAGTATATGTCTGGCCATCAAAGGATTAGCTGGATCAAAAAGCATAAGAGGGAAGTCCATGGAGCGATCCAGAAACTGTGGGGTAACAAACTGGTTTTGAGCAACAAGGAAGTGCATCTGCTGGTGTTCTTGCCAATGCTCAAAAGAGGGGAAACTCAATTTGCATTGAATGCAGTGATAAGGACTAACCTGCTGTGCTGCTTTTGGGTGTTGCTGATGGGAAGAAGAACTTGCCATAGAGCTGAAACTTTTTTGTGAACTTTGTGATGGAACTGGGCTTGTTTGTACTGCTGACGGGTTAGACGATTTGTGTTGAATGGGAGATGGAGAACAATTTTTTTCAACGGGCTTTTGCAACCCTTCATTGGAAAGCTTTGGATGTAGATTTGACTCATCAAGGTTTGAGTTTCCAGGACACAGTTCTGGGTCACCAGATTCTTCTGCTATCTGTTTGTTATCCGCAGTAAAGGAAACAGAGACAGTGTCAGGGTGTAACTGCTCAGGCTCTAACTGCTGTTTTTCTGCAGATTTTACATCTGTGTTGGTCTCAGTGTAATCTGACGAGCTGGATGGCATTGGAGTGAGCCTTGAGGATTCTGAAGGACTGTGAGGTTTAGGATCCATCAAAATCTCATTTTGGTCACCTTGCACTTCCTCATCATCGTCCTTATAGCAAACTCTTTTTTGATGATTAATAAGATCAAAAATGCGTTGAAATACCATACTGCATTTCTTGCATTCATAGTTGTTGTTGGAAGTACGGATATAGCGGTCGTTAGAAAACTCTCTATGTTCACCGTCGTTTCCTCCTTCTCCCTGGTTCTCATAGTTCTTCCTAGCTTTTTGACGGGTATTTTGAAACCAAACCACAATGACACGAGTGGGAAGATTCAAGACACTTGAAAGTTGCTCAAATTCATCATCTTTAGGATAAGCATTTGCATCAAAGAAATCTTGTAGGACCCTCAGCTGGTAGTCAGAAAACCGGGTCCTTGAAGATCTCCTACCTCCAGAATGCTCTTGTCTTAGAAGCTCAGGAGAGGATGGTCTGGAATCCACTTTAACATCTTCCAAGGTTGTAATAGGGGGGTTGTTAAAATTGTATGGAGAATCTTTGTTGCGCTGGCGTTCCTTGAACAGAGTATTTCTAAACCAGTGCTTTATAACTTTTTGTGGTAAGCCAGATTTGTTGGCCATCTCTTGGATTTGTTCTTCATTTGGGGAGTTATTGATGTCAAAATACTGTCGCAGAATTCTTAGCTGATCATCTGTGATCCTGGTTCGAGGTCTTTTGCCCTGCTGTTGCATCATGGCAGGAGCTAACTGAGGGTGATAAAGTTGAGACAAATCGGTCTCAACAGATGGCAGATGTACAGGTAGTTGAGAAGGCAGAGCCTGGAGAGGCATGGGATGCATCATGAGTGGGGGAAAAAGTGGCATGTCAATGGGTAAGGAAATTGGAGCTAATGGAACCTGTGAAGTGGATACATCAGGAGGAGTAACAGTGGGTGTTGAGACAGGAATGGTTGTTACTGGTTTCTGGTAAGCTGGTTCTGTTGGAGTGGGCGGGGGCAGAGGTGAATCAGGAGAGGGTGGAGAGGGAGAAGCCTCAGGAGTTACAGGTCTAAAAGGAAAAAGTTTGTCATATTGTTCTCTGTAGTCTTTGGCAAATTTCTCTAATGAATGTATTGGGAAGAGAGTGTGATGAATATGCTCTTTGTGGCTCTTTAGTATCAATGCATTTGAAAAACGTTTCCCACAAGACTCACACTCTAGTTTTCCAAAGAACTCTGTATGATGCACCTCTTTGGTGTCAGACATAGTCTCTCCATTTGGTGCAACCTCCTGATTTTTTTGACACTGTTGCTTATTTTCATTAAACTGCATGACTAACTCAAATCCTATATTCTCCAGCAAAGCCTTTGAAACATTTCCAGGTGCATCATGAGCTACTCGTGGTGGATTTATCTCTGTGAACATTTCTTCACTACCCAAAACCTCAACCTGAAGGTCTTCTTGTGCTTTAAAAGGATCAGCATTATCATGGGAGATTGAATCAGGCACCTCCCCTGTTGCTTCGTTATTGCTTTGTCCATTTGTGCCTTTTTTGCTCTCAGAATCAAAGGTCTGATCATTAACTTGTTGTGGAACAGGAACATCCTCAGAAGCCACACACAGTGACTGGTAAGAAGTATGAGCTACATCTCCAGTCAACGGATCTTTACAAGAAGATGTAAGGCTAGCCTGATGGGGTGACTCAGAGCAATCTTCTGATGCAGCAGGTTTTGCTGTGCTAAGATTTAACCCTGAGCTTTTCAGGTTGAACTCAGGGTTAATCTGAAATTCCCCACCTGGGATGAGAAAAGGAAGGAGCAGCTGCTGTTGCTGTTGCAGTGGAAGGAGAGCATCTGTTGTGATGGGAAAGTGGTGAAGAAGTGCTGGGTTGAACAAATGAGACTGTAGCAGGGCTGCTTTCTTTTGGAATTCCTGTTGTATTTGAGCTTGGGCCTGCGCTAACTGCTGTTGCTGTTGCAATAATTTATGCTGTTGCTTTGTTGTTGAGGTCATCAAGTCTACTAAGTGTTTTTTCTTACTTTCGTCAGATGTCGAAGAATGGCCTGCGTTTTGATTTGATACTACATTGTGTTCAGTACCTGCCTGGTTCAACTGCAGTTGACTGAGAGTTGAGGAAGCACTACTTGCATTGCTCACAGTACCCATGGATTTCAACGTTGTGGGGGAACTGACAGTTGTTTTGACTGTTAAGGGAACTGTCTTACCAAGCACAGGGCTAACAGAACTGGAATTTGCTCCTGTTGAATCGAGTTTGGCTGCACGAGCTTTAGTTTGGTGTAGGACTGATCGCATATGTATCTCTAAGGTGGAGCTCTGACTGTAAGCTACATTGCAAATGCTACACTTAAAAGGTTTGTGGTCAGTGCTGCTGCTGATGGACTCTGGCAAGCCTGCTGAAGAATCCTGCACAGAACGCTTAACTTTGTGCAAGTGCGAGACAGAATTATAGTGTACCAAGAGGATGTTTTTCTGTGTGAAAGATTCCTTGCAGATTGTGCATTTGAAAGGTCTTGATGGATCCAGGAATTTCTCTGTTGAAAGGTTGGGACCTTTTCTTTGAGGAATTATAGAATGTTTTGGATAAGCCTCAACTTCTTCTCGAGTTAAACCATAATCACTGTCTGCAGGGCTTATTTTCTCCTCTGTGTCACTTTCCTCATCTTCCTTTACCCTCTCCTCCTCAAGTGATCCCTGTTCTTCACTAAGACCTTCAGTGCCCAGGAGGTCTGCGGTCATTAGTAGACTGCCGCAGAGTTGCTGCAGTTGGGCCTCACTAAGCTCCAGATGACTAGTCTCCAAGTGCTTCTGCAGGGCCTGTAGTGTACGGAAGCTGCGGTGGCAAAGGCAGCACATGGTAGCAGCCCTGATTGCATGGTATTGAGAATGGAGCTGCAGTTTTTCAGCAGTTTTAAAGGCAAGACTACACTGACTGCAACGGTACTTGTAGACATGGCGATCAGAAATCGGATTTTGAGGCCTCTGGCTGTGGAAATAGTTGAAGTGTGTCTGGAGGGCACTGGATGATGTAAGTACTTTGTTACAGCCTTTCTGCCAGCAAGGGAAAGCAGCAGTGTTTTCCTTGGTGGATTCTGCATCTTCTAAGGGTTCCTTTTGAAATTTTGACATCTCTGGATGACATGTGGCTTTACTATCCTGTTCACCTTGACCTTGTTCTAACACACAAAAACAAAAAAATAGGTCAAAACAACTACCATATTTTTAACACATTTACAATTAACACAGAAGTTCACAGGAAGCACTTAGGAGGTGAATTTGATGACAACAGAACTGCATTACTGAATTGTTAGGTAGGTAAAATGTGTAAAATTCAACAGGCACAACTTGTATTATGATACAATTATAATACATAATGCATTATTGCTAACCAATTATTAATAGTAATTTATTTTTCCATGAAAATATGTAATGCATGAAAATGGTGTAGCCAAGGTTTTATAAATATGCCGCAATGCATTAATGGACAGTAAACACATTAGAATGCATTTTAATTCTTTTACAAAACAGAGGAGTAGCTACAATATATTAAAAATATTGTAAGTATTACATGTACGTGATTTAAGCAGACATTGTGCTGGTGATTTCGGAAGATTCAACGAATATTTTATTTGGCTAGAAAGTACATAAAACCTTTGTTCAGGGACAAAGTGTTGTGGACAGGTGAAATGATCTAAGAAACATGGTAAGCTGACATTGTACTATTTAATCAAAATAGTTTCATTTAATCTACAGGAACACAGAGCTAAAAAAAAATCAAAATTGCCACTATTAATTTAGTTCACTGATTGTAGAAATACTCTCTTTATATCAGTGTGCCAACAAAGATGAGTGATTTACATTTACCAGATGGTTTTATTCACAGCAACTTTCATTCTCTAACTACAGGAGACAGACTTCCCCATAGCAACCTGTGAACTGAGGCACTTACTGCATGTAACGAATAGATGTTACAAAGTATATTTTTGATTAGTCATTAATTTCCTGTTGTGAGATCTTACTAAACCCTAATCATAAGCCTGCATTGTTTCTCTTTACTTGCTGGTGTTCAGGGTTATACCTAGGACATACTATACTAGAGTTATACCTACCATCAGTCCTCTTCATTCCATTATAGTTGAAATCTGTTTTTGTCTGCTGAGAACTGGAGCTTTGTACTGGTAGAAACATCTTCTCTGGCAGCACATCTGAGGCAATAACCTGGTAACAGAGGGGGACATAGTTGTCATGGGTTTATTAAATCACAAAATCTTATTTAGTCATTCTGTAGTTAGGTATGATTTATAATAGAATTATGCCATTATGCTGTGCTGCAGAGAAGGAACACAGATAGTTATACTTGCAAACAGATACATACAACAATTTTATTTGAACAGATCACTGCATAAGTATGGATTTATGAGTTCACAGGTTAAGAGTGATGGGAAGCCCTCCAAAGTCTTTAACAATGTGCTTAGCCAGCCCTGGATCAAAAAGCCATATTATTTTCCCTCCCCTCATTCTGAACTCCCAGTTTTAAAATGAGCAAATCAGCGCATCTGTGAGGCATCAAGGCATTCACAGAATCACACAACAAAACAAAATGGCTGCCATTTCCATCACAAAGCACACCATTTCAGGAAGGTGCTTCATTAGAGGACAGAAGGCAAGCACAGAGATCTTCTGAAGGTCACATTTAATTTAGAGCAAATAATTGGGAAGCACAGCTCATAACGAAATCCACCTAGTACCAGATCAGGAGTAATGAAGCTCAATTATTTTCATTACCCTATCTCAGACAAAGTGAGGTGGGGGGATACAGGGATAGGTCATACAGGCAGGGTAACAGATGAATATACAATGCAGAAAAAAAGAACAGTGTTTTTCTGCTTTAGTGCAAGAACTGCTACATTAATTACGGTGCTGGATATTTATGTGTGTGCAGGCATGTGTGCATGTGTATATTAACGGGAAAAAAAAAAATATATATATATATATATTTCTGAAATGAGGACAAGGTCACACTTGGCTGCGGTGACCAAGACTTGTTACTTCTGTTAGCTTTTCTCTTCTTGATGTGTCCGTCACTGTCAGTGGCCTGTCAGTGATCTGTAGAGAAGACAGGCTGAAAATTGGAATTTGCGTCAAACCCGTGATGTGGGAGAGAAGGGCAGTCGGGGGCCCTCAGTCAGGGGCCCAAATTAACCACCTGTCTGAATAGTCAACTATATATCACAGAACACAGGAACCTGTAGTTCATTACAGTATGGAGAAAATTCAACGGAGTCCCTGCATTACAAATGTAAATATGTAATTGGAGTGAAGGTGTAGTATCAGCACCAGTATTACACAGACAGATACTGCATTGCACTTTACACAGACAGACAGACAGACAGACAGACAGACAGATAGATAGGTATGGTGTGTTCACATATGATAAAAATGGCCACTTTACTAGATAGACTAGATAGACAGATACTGCAATGTATGCAAATGAAGGTGCTGAGATATGCAAATGGGCCTCCACTGTGTGCTGCTCTAAATGTATGTTATATAAATAAACACATGGATTTTACAAGCCTTAGGTACTGCTATGTCCATCAAACCTCCAACTCTAGGTGTCACATGGCAGCATCTTGTCACATCTATGCCCACTCGGTCATGCCCCTGACCCTGAAGGCACCTAGGCAGCCCAGGTGTATGTAGTAGGGTTTAATTAGCTCTGAGCTGGGCTACTGGGTACCTAACAACACGTCTACCAGTCTTGTGTTTGATTTGGAGTTACGCTGGTTTGTCAGTGAATTGTCCATAGCTGTGAGAGCATGGGTTTAAATAGCCAGCCGTGCCTCAGAATCATTGAGTGGTCACCCAATTCAAGAGGAAAACGTATCGCTGCTGTGTGTATTAATGCCAGTGCTCAACTAAAGGGGTAGAAAGAGAACTTTCGGGACAGACCGCACGAGTGGCACAATTCTCCTCTCCCTGAAACATCGAGAGAGAGAGAGTCTGAGCCCCAACTCCTGGGACTGAAAGTACCGTGTCTGCGACTCTTTCCCTGTCTGTGTTTGCAGGCCTGATTTTCTTAGCAGCAGCATCACAAAGCCTCCACGGAGCTTGGAGCGCGAAGCACTGACACCGGTACAACGGAGGACTTGGGAATAGTCTGTTCTGTAGCAGAATCCCTTTTGTGTTTTTTGGTTTCGATTATTCAGAGTGAAGTTCCTCTGTGACTGTGTTTTGCACTTTTCAAAAACATATCTAGTAACAGCCTGTCTCCTGCGAGTGTGTCCACCCCTAACCCAGCATGACACATCTGTAGCATTTGAAGAAAGGTCAGCAAAGAAAGAAGGCAAATTCAGAAGAGCTGTAGGTTTATATTCTAAAATAAATTGACTCTATATTTCCAGTAAAGATGTGGACCATTTTACAAAACCAAACCTAAACAACCCAGAAAACAAAGTAACGCTAATCAAACATGGGAATATGTTAGTCAGTGGTTCCTTTGAGAAATAGTCAAAGATAGATCAAATCGTTTTGTAAATGAGACATGTGGGTGTAAAGAACCCCTAAAGATATGAAGAAGGTTTATGCTTTACATGGGACCACAAGGTAGGCGTTTCCAATAAAGTGGCAAGTTAGTGGAAGCACAAAGTAGGTGTTTCTAATAAAAGTGGCTGGTCTGGGCATATATTTGGGCATTTATTTATAAAGCGCCTTCACATTCCATCCACACGTTTGGCCACAGCACTGAAGGACCTGGCCAGAACCCTCAGTGGCCACATCAATCTTCAGGTTCTCCTCACAGTTACACCAGATTAGCATTTTCATTTGGCTCTTTCTTTATGATTTATCTGGGATTTAGCACAGTCTGAATGCCCCTCTCCCCCGAAACCTCCTCTTTGGTGACGGCAAATTTGGAGCATTGTGAGTAAATTTGCAGGCGAAGCTCGCGGACTCGCCTCTTCCGCCTCTTGCATACCAAGTGTGTCCCGGGCACTCAGCGGAGTCACCCTCCTCTCCTTCCCGTCGCTCTTAAGATTTCACTCACATTTCCCAGCGCCTCGTGCAAAGATAAAGGGTGAAAATCAAGTCAATAATTGCAGCGGGGGAGAACAAAGGCGAGAGTTTATATTTATTCATTTATTTTACAGCAGTGCAGGGATGGTGCTTCAAGGACTTTCCGGAGAGTTGCAGTGAGGAGAGAAGAGGCCCGATAATTCGTCTCCTACGTCCTTGGCACTGATATCATGATATGAAGTGACTTTGGTGATTGGACCTGTCGGGCGGCATTTAAAAATTGAGGGCAGTCACACAACGCAGCGAGCAGAGTGAAAAACGGCCAACAGCAAGGAATCTCAGGCTTGTCTCATTAAGAGGTGCTTAATTATGAAATGGCTATTTATGCACAAGCATATTCCAGCTTTGATTTTAATCACCAGAAATGACTTTTAGAGTGGAGATGAACGCAGCTCGATTTGAGAGAAGCATCACAAGAACCGTGGTAATGAGAAAACGATTGTGTTTCAAATTCTGAAATCTATTTTTCGTATTTATGACTGAAGCCAATTTTGTAATTTCCACTGCCATGGCAGCATCACTGCTGTACTGAGAACAGCCCAACACCCAAATAATATCAGGTCAACAGTGGCCCTCAGGACAGAAACTGTCCAGTGATTAAAAAGGTAAAAGTTGATCATCTAAATGCTAAATGTTTCTAATAAAGTGGCCAGTGAGTAGGAGGACAAGGTTGGTGTTTCTAAAAAAATGGCCAGTACAAGGCAGAATACAAGAAGAATAAAAACAAGACTTGAAAACGACATTCTGGTCTCCAGGGTGAGACTGTGCTTCTCAGCTGCTTTGAAAAGAACATTAGTCTCATGAGGTTCAGTTCCAGTCCTAATGGACACCTGCAGATCAAGTACAGCTGGATTTTAGCTTCGCTGAAAGTTGTTGAATTCATGGCCCTGATCTTCTCCTAAGTGCGAGACAAAGTCATTGTCTTTCAGTGAATTTTGCACCAAGCAGGAGATCAAACTTGTTTCACACTAAAAGAAAGCATAGTCATAGGTTCAGACCAGTCTAGAATGAATATAATATAATAACAAAATCATCGTCGCAGATAACCATCCACATAAAACCCCACATGTAAAAATGCTGTATAGGGATTGTGTGTGTGAGGATTGTGTGTGTGTGTGTGTGTGTGTATTTTGTGTGTGTGTGTGTGTGTGTGTGTGTGTGTTCATGTGTGTGGATTGTATAAGGAGGACCTGAGGCTCAGATCGATCTTTTCTCTTTTTATGTGCAGCATAAAAATCTTTAAATCTGAACAGGGGAGGGAGGGGTGCTGCAAGAATATACTGTATTTCATCCATATTAATGTCAGTTTCATGTCTTAAACCTGTAAGACTCCGTCCATCCATCCATCCATCCGTTATCTGGGTCATTCCAGAATTGGAGGACATTTGACGTCCCACCCATGAAATTTCAAGTAAACTATCTCCAAAATACATAAT
>JBBPDH010000018.1:6026435-6037191 GCA_037974565.1 Clupeocharax schoutedeni
AAAAAAAATATATATATATATATATATATATATATATATAAAATATTTTCCATCATTGGTTCTGTATACCATTGTGAAAATAATAGTTATAATACCATAACAGTTTTTATAAATACAATTACCTTATACTGTATTACCAGAGCATTTAGGCATATTGTATTTAAAACTGTTGATTGCTGATTTACCTGATTAAAACCTGAGTTCACAAATCGCAAGTCAACTTGTAGACAGGTTTAGTAAGGCAGAACAAATACAACACAGAAACATACTAAAGAACATTTAGACTCTTCTGAGAAGAAAAATACACAAATATCACTACATAAGCAATCATAGCAATTTCTTGTATAGTTATGTGATTGCATGCATAATTGCAGGCCATTAATGAAGACAAACTGGGCAATTTAGTCCAAGTGCTTATTGAGAAATTAAATGGCTCTCCTAGACATGCATTAAACCATGTACTGCGAATGTGTCATACAGCTTCAGGAATCAGTGCAGCGCAATGTAATAATGTGTCATTAAAATTAGCTGTAGTCATGCATTTTTGGAACTAGCCATCAACATGTAGTCCAACAATTGTTTTCATAGATACTTGTGCCAAAATCGTCTGTAGCTGTGTTTATCTGCTTGCACAGTAAAATGGCTTCTACTGTTAATACTGTATTTCACAATCTAGGGCAGATTTTGCAAAGGGCCATGACCCCAGGGTCCAGTTGATGACTCTCACCGTGTTGATGAGTTTCTGTGTACAGTCTGCAGTGACACTGTGCAGGTGCGTGAGGTGAGTACGCAGCAGAGCAACACTGCGCAGGGTGTCCTGGCACAGCGGGCAGCAGAGAGTGGGCTGCACAGCATGCTGGATCATTACATGACTCCTCAGACGGGCAATATCAGCATGACAGAACTGACAGAATGGGCACTGCCGCACCTGAGAGGCCCGGAGAATGAGGATGAGAGAGTAAGAGAAAGAAACAACACTTTAAATGTGACAGAAAACAATATTTTGATTTTGAAATAATGCATTCCTAAAGCTATAAGGAAGCCTTAATTAAATTCTAAGGGTCTGTGGTCAGTCTAACCTGTTCAGAGGAAATATCTTCCTGTGCTCTCAATCGTTTTGGTGGTATAGTGTCATCGGTCTCTTCAAATGGAGAAAGGGGCCTTTTGGGGCTGGCACAAGGTTCACTCTGTTCATTTTCTCCATGAATTAATATTTCTAAGAACCACACAAACACACATTTCCAAGATGAGCATTATATTCTCCACTTAGATTTCAAAAATCAAGATAATTTTTTTCTGACCTGTTTTCTCCCCCTCTTTGTTTGACTGTTTGGTCTGTTCCTCCTGGTCAGCAGTAATCTCAGTGGGTGACTCCATCTCTTTCACATCTCCTAAGGAAGGGGTGGGGGAATCGGGGGAGACAAAGAAAATAATGTTGATGACAGTTAAACCAGTAAACACATTTGTTTGTATTAAAATTCCAACTTTTTTCTAAGTCTATTTCATGTGTTATAAAATGCTTTAGAGGAAATAATTTTATTTTGAGAGATACTCTTCTCGTTGCCTTTGTGTACTGGGAGTGCGAGATCACATTCTAACCTATAGGGGTCACCCTACACTATCAGGGGCAGCCTTCAGCAATTTAAACACACTTGGTGCGCACACATGCTACAACAGCAAATTATGTAGACAAGCTACTGCTTTTCACTGTATATCTCTCATCCTAAAAGGAAGACAGGCGAGAGGAAAAAAAATAAATGGAGCGAAAGAAAAGCTGAAGCTCAGCCGTGTCAGCATTGCTTCGTCTGACCGAAGGCGGGGGGGGGGGGATTTGAAAGTCACAGGAGGAAGATAATGCTGCAGAGGTCAGGAGGGTCACTCACTCAGAGCCCATTTCACTTCACAAATTGGAGGAACTGCTAAGGCTTTGAAATGGCATAACAGGCTTAGCAGTCTTTAAGAAACGATCAGTAAAAAAATATTTTTCCTTCAGGACAAGAATGGCTGTTTACAAGTCATATTATCAGTTTGTATGCCATACATTTCTCTGTGATGACCATAGTTTTTAAGGGTCTTGCTGATGAATCATGAAAAGCAGAAAAGTGAACATTCAGAGAGCAGCCAGAATAACATAGACCCAAACAAACCTTCACAAAAGAGAGCAGACATATTCTGTTGTTCTTTTTGGTGTCTGAAAGCCAGGCTGCAGGAGGACAAGACACTGTGCCTCAGGACACACACACACACACACACACACACACACTTACTTCACCCCACAGCCCTCCCTCTCCCCCATCCCCTTCTCTCTTGCTTTCTGGCTTTCTGCTTCCTTGGCAGAGCAATTGTTCACGTATGTGGGGGAGGGGAGGAGAGGAGAGGAGCTGATTTGGGTAGGTGTTTGAGGATTAGAGACAGGGAAGCCAGAGGAGACAAAAAGCCATAAGGGTTGTCATAACAGACCAATCAAAGCACAGCTGAGGTATCTGCTAGTGGTTCTCAGAGAGGGTGATTATGACAAAGAGAAAGAAAGAAAAAGGGATAGGCCAGCTGAACACCAATTATCCTGACAGACATGCTATTGATTTCCTATCAGACCTACACAACCATAAACACAGAACACATAACCTGAAACTGTCAAATCTGCTCTGCTTATGAACGGTCCACTGCTCTCGTCACACACACACACACACAAAACACAACACCATTCTTACCACTTTGGCCAAAAATGTGAAATGTGGTTTGGATAATTGTTCTATTTCAGTATTTAAGGAAAAAATGCAAAAAAAAAGATTATGGTAAAGATTTTCAACTTTCCTGGTACACACACAGGCCTAAAAACACACACAAACACCATGCGCAATAAAAACAAGATTCAAATATACAAAAGAGCATGCAATGCTTTGATACACATTTACATGATTAGTAATGCAATTTCTATTATTTATAATATTTAATAGCTTAAATGTTTTGCACAAGCAAACAGTGATAATAAGCAAGGAATCTGCAAAGCAAATTGTATAATAAAGTTTTAACTTCTTTTAAATTAAATAAAAAACCCCACAAAATTAAACTACAAAAAAAATGTACAGCTGTGACATTAACTACAGATATAAAAATAAACATGCTAATTAAACTTTAGAAGTAAACAAATGAAAAGCCTGGCAGACTGATTAAACTTTAGTTAATCAAATCTGTGCAGTTCTTTCACCTCACACATAGGTGAATTCACATTAAGGCAGTGAGGTCAACCCAGACAATAATGAAGTGATAAAATGCACTCACACGTGCTAACAGACTCCATACACACTCTCTGCACACACCTCATCAGCACTTCCTGCTCGGCTTGGAGATCAGGATACAAATACTTGGCATCATTGATCTGTTATTGATTATAAATTAGGGAATGCCCTGGTGTTCCTACAGAGATCAATACTGAGCCATTGAGACACAGTGATCCACTCCAGCACTGTTTATTCAGCTTCTTCTTCACTAAAAGACTCAGTAAGGCCAGTCACTTAGCACCTCTCACAGCTTTCAGCTGGAGTCTCACAGTCAAACGGCTGACAGAATAACAAAGCAATTGCTCCATTTTATATGGACTAATATTTGGACTAGATTAAACGGAAGGCCTGAACTTTCTGTAGCAAACAATAAACAAATAAAATTGTGTCCCTGAAGAAATATTTTTAAAAAATCTGCTAATTTAAAGTGAAAGTTTGTTTCTTAAGAAATCTGTACATGAGTCAGTCTCTATTGCTTTGGCTCTGTTATTCCCTTCAGAGATTAATTGGATAGCATTAATTAACTCATTGCTCATTAGTGGGTGAGGCCTTTATCGGCTACATTGATTGGCCACCACCCCTAGCAAAGCCTCCTTCTGGGCAGTGAGGATGTAACAAGCCTGATTATTGGCAGATAAATTAACACAATCAATTCCTGCCATTCTCTACAAAATCTCTCACTCTGTTTCTCATTCTCTCTCTCTGACCGAGTTCAAGGATTGAGCTATTGTTTAAGTCATTAGTTGAGCTGATTTGGGGTTTGAACCAAATGCTAATTGACTCTACCACCAGCTTCTCTCAATTACCCCAGAGTAAATAACCGCCCTCTCTTGTTCTCTTTTCTTTCAGATTTGCTGTTTTTCTCCTTGCCTTTCAGCCCCTCCCCCTCCGCCATTCTGCCATCTTTTACAGCTGCACACTCCAGCAGCAAGCACAACATGGGAGACTAACCACTGTCCTCTATTTTGCCTTTTAAAAAATGCTTATTTTTCTAAACAGGTAGTAATTATAAATGTTTTCTTAAATGTATTTCAAATGTTCCAAGTTAATATGTCAGTGTACTTACAATTACACTGTAATTACTCTACAAGCTGAAAACAAAACTGAAAAAACACGCACAAAATGTACAATTCCCACTATGTACACTAGATACCTAAAATACAGCAGAGGAACATTTTTACTCTGAGAATACTCAAAAGTTGATCAAGTGTTTGAATGAAAAAAAGGCTAAATCTAACCTTGATACAAGACCACCTGATAGTCTTACTCAAAATCTTCTGAAACAACAAAAACACTCTAAGTGGTTAGCTATGAAATAAGTTGGAAATTTCTAACTTTCTCCCACCTTATTGAAACATGGACGCTCATGTTATTTTTATTTAGTTATTTATAGCTGGAACAAAAGTTTCAATAGAACTATTCATATTTGATTTTCAGTCTACAATAAAAGCAATCTGAAATCAGTGAAAGGCCATGCATTTCTCGCTCTTACCAGTTTCTTCAGCAGGACACTTTCTGATCTTAAAGATGGCACCAAGCTCCTCCTCTTCTTCTGGAAAGCCTTTCTGGATTCGCTGTAGTCTCAGTAATCCTTCCCCCTTCTGGTGACCCAACGAATTGGAGTGCTGCACAAGACTGAGGCTGTTTTGGGTGGAGTAATCACACAGTACACAGTGCAGCCAGCCACCATCAGACACAGTTCCATCAAATTGCTGCAGATACTAAAAAGAATTAAATAAAAGAAAGATGTATTAGTCACATATGCATTTATTGTTTTTATTTACAGTTGTTACATTCCAGGAACACTAAAACCCACATGAACACTGCACGCGCGCACACACACACACACACACACACACACACACACACACACACACAAACACACACACACCTCAAATTCTGTTCACTGCACAAAACACCAGCATAATTACATTCTCTGTGGTGCTGCATACAGATCAGTTATACAGTATAGTTCCTACTTGGATGCAAGATGAGAAATAAGCTTCGTTTTTACATAGACTCACTGTGTTCACTTTCCTCAAAAAATTTATCATGATGGTGCATACTAGAAATCTGTCGGTGATGCTAACACCTGAGCTTTTTCATAATTTAGTTCTTTCATGTATACAATAAATGAATTACTAGTTTTAAACACTGAAACTCTTGAATTAGAAGTGGGTAATATGATTAGTTGGTGTGCCAAAACTCTTGTATCTTAACAATGGAAACAGACCACAAACTTTGTTAATCTAATGAGATTTTGGATTACTTTTGTTTATTGTTAAAGCCACCTTTCAAAACAAAATGCTATCACATCCACTTATAATTCTTGTTACAGCCAATTTATGATTCAGACACCATTTTCTCTAATGCCTTTATACTACACATTTACAATGGAAATTAGATCGGATTTTAATTCATGTTCTACAAGGGATTACACAGTTTGTCTCCCAAGCACCTGCTGGATGTTCAAACAAACTACATTCTAAATAAGAATTATTTAGTAAATAAGAAAAATAATAAACGAATATGTGAACATCAAACTAGCTGAATACATTTCAAAACAAAAAGGTAGAACTGGACAGCAAAGGAATGTTCAATAGAAAAATATTTTCCCAAGAAATTTTGTTGATTAATATTTTACTACCCTAGGACTCTTGGACTATAACCCTTGGACTATATCCCCCCGTGGACCATATTATTAAACTGAAATGCAAAACAGATCTCAATATAACAAGGTATCAAACAGGCTTCCACCTTTTTTTGTTTTAGTAATAGTGTAAACCAAAGATGGGATTTTCAATCTGACGTTCATTGAGAATTACTTCACTGAGTGTGTAAAATACAATCACATACACAAAGAGAAACACCAGTCCACTTGCTTTGCTGAACTCTAAACTGATTAGAGATGTGGTGGGCTAATGGACCACATTAGCAGGAGGGAAAAAATAACATACAATCAATCTCCATTACTAAACAGACCACATAGGCCAAGAGGCAAGATAGCAGTTTCTTCCTTCGGTTGCCATGACCATTCTGGGAGTCCCCTAGATCTCAAACTCAGCTAGAACTGTTCATGGTTAAGCAGTGGTAAAGACAAAAATGGAATAGCAGCAACTGAAGTTTAAATTGAAGTGGTTATAAGTGACAGCAGAGTAAATCAACAGAGCCATCTCGTCCATTATTCATGGGTGAGTCAACAAGCAATAACCTTCTACATCATGCTTCCCTCTCAGTGTAAATATAAAATATACTCTTTGAGAAGTAAAATGCTAAAAATGAGTAGTTTATGCAAGTTATTCCATATTCATACAAGATTTTATTTTACCTCCAACATCTTCACATTTTAATTCACAATTTTTTAAAAAACTATAGTGTATGAGTGCTTATCAACAGCAATGACACTAAATATTAGATCAAACTAATAAAAGTGACAAATTTGACCTGATTGTTCCTTACTTGTATATTAACCTCTGACTTTTTTTCTTTTTGGCTGGGTTCTTAAGGTGTGTAACTATGCTGGTAGTAACATGGTTAAAAGCAGATGTTCATTTAAGTATAGCTTTACAGGTATGAAGAATAAATGAGGACTATTTAAGCTCTAATGTACGTCTCTCTGGATAAGAGGGTCTGCTAAATGCTGTAAACATAAACAAAAATTTACCTTGTACAGTCTCAAGCTGGCCTCATGCCTAGAGCTCACTGTGTGTAGTTTAAGTTTCTCCAGACTGTTGGCTTCATAGTTGCAAGCATTGCACCTAAGCTGCACTTGGATACCAGCAGCAACACACCTGAGTAGCCACTCCTCCTCTTCCTCTGTGTTTCCGTGGTTACCAGTGGCCTCTCGCAGGTGTGCTGCTAGCTGGTAACGCTGCAGGTGCTTATCTGTCTGGCAGTGCAGCTGGAAGTTGGCTCGCAGGGGAGTGGCATAATGGCAAAGTCGGCAATGATGGGCATCACCAGTTGTGCTCCTCCAATCAGCATCAGGCAGTAGGCGCTGTGCTGCCAGGTGCTGACTAAGAGCCTCCAGACTATCTGAGGAGAAATGACCACACAGCACACACTCAAACAGCCCCTCTGGAGGGTCTCCTTCTTCTTGCTTCTGGAGAATATCTTGCAAGACCTCACCAGGTGGCAGTACGGGGTCAGGCAGTTTACTCTGGGCCTGACAGTAGCGGTAGAGCTCAGTGGCATTGTGCCGGCGCTGCCGCTGCATGTGGGCTAGGTTCTGCTGCAGGAGGAGCATGTTGTGTGTGTGTTTCTCGCTGGTCATATGTATGCGAAGGTTCCGCGCTACATTGGTTTCATAATCACACACTTCACATCGCCAAGAGGCACGTCCTTGAAGCTTAGAAGGGGAAGGAGATGTGGCCTGGATTGAGGCTGTGTGAGGGCTAGGCTGAGATGTTGGAGCATGTGGATGTGTCGGTGTCTGCAAATTCTGTATATTGTTGAGGTGTTTGTCTGACTGCATGTGGATGCTCAGGTTGCCTTTGGTGGTGGTGGAATACTGGCACACCTGGCAACGAAAAGGCTTGTACCCACAAGTGTACGTCTCCCCTCGAGCCAGGCGTGGGTGGCTCTGTCCACTGCTGCAATAAGGACATTGTCCATCCTCAGAGTCTGGGTGTTTCTCCTTCATATGGGCCTCAAGGGTCTGCTGGTACTTGTAGTGCCAGTTACATTTGGGGCACTTGAGCGTCTTGCAGGAGTTCCGTGAGTGTGTCATGTTTATTTGACCCCCGAAAGATCCTTGAATGCTTTCCCGTCCAACTACAAAACCCCCATCACCAACAGTTAATAAACTTACTCGAGACCCAACATCCACCTGTGCATCCTCTAGAGGGGACTTGTTAGGCTGGATTACAGCTGTACTGGGGCTAGGTGACTGAGAATTGATATGGCTACTGGGCAGGTCAGAGCAGGCCAGCTTGTTGTCATCACACAGCCTGCCATTTGGTTCTTTTGCCATGGCACTGCCATTTTCTGGCAGGTTGTTTGGTTCTGTGTCTAACTCACCCTCTTGGTTGGTAAAGTCTTTTGGAATAGAGGCTGTGGGTGAGGTTTGCACATTAGGGGAAACTGGAGCAGGACCGTGGCAGTTAAAGCTTGTTCCGCACTCTAACTCAGAGTCTGTAAGAGATTTGGTGTTGTTCATAAAGCTGGTTGCTATGGTGACAGAGTTGGGAGATTTGGGAATGCTTTGGTTTGTAAGAGCCTCTTCACCAGTGTGCTCTTGTCTGCCACTGCTGCTAATACCGCTCACACTGTCCTTTGCAGTGCAAACTACCTCTGAACTCAACTCTCCTTCTCTGCTACTTCCATCATTCCACAAGTCATCATCCTTGTTCCTCTGTGTGCCCTCTCTGCCCAGGGTTGAAGGGTCTTTGGCAGGGCTCAGTGCTGAGGTAGGACGGGGAGCTCTGGGTAGAGAGGGCTGGAAAGGGAGTACTTGCTCAGACATCTGAAGGTTCTTCCTCTCCTCCTGACTTAGCACGCCTGCTGTGTAGTGTCCTGGGTTTGTGGTTGCTAACTGGGTTGACACAGCATGCTCACATCTATTTTTTGGTTCTAGGAAGCTAAGGAGTGGCCAGTGGCTTGGACCGACAGGCTGCAGGATGGCGCAAGTGTGCTGAAGTGAGAGCAGGCGCTGTTCCTCTGTGCTAAGCATGACATTATGTTGTTGTGAAACATGACCTCTAAATGCAGGTACACTGTTGAAAGACAGGCGACACAAAAAGCACACCAGGGATGGTTTGGCTCTGCTAGGCAGCACCTGCTCTGCTTCGGAAGTATCTGTCCTTGCGGGAGCTCTATCTTTGGATTGGTGGGACAGCAAAGCAAGGATATCTTCAGGCAGGTGGCACCAGTTCTTAGGGCGATGAAGGTGGAAGACATGAAAGCTCTTCAGGGTAGAGCTCTTGGAGGAAGAAAAATGGCAGGTGCTAATAATGAGAGGACGAGAGGAGGATGGAACTACGTCGCATGGCAGCTGACTAAGGTTATCCAGAACGTAAACACAGCCATCAGTCTGGTAGACAATCTCTCCAATCTGATGTTCTACCACATCAACTTCATCATCCTGCTCTTCACGTTCCTCTATTATCTCTCTTCCTTTCTCTGAAAAATCTCCCACAGCATATTCATCAACCTGCTTTTCTTCCCGTTCACATCCACTTCCAAAGGTCAGCTGTTCTCCCCTCTCTTCCTCCTCTGCTCCTTTCCTCCAACCTGGTTTGCGCTGGGTGGCCAAGCTCAGGTTAGAGGCTTTATCTCTAGGTAGGTGCAGCAGGCTGGATGTTGGGCTGCAGAACCCTAAAGGCTGGCTTGTATAAGGGCCGGAGGCTCCATCATCTGAGACAGGGTCACAGCACTCCATCCTCCCAGTTATTGGACACACTCATCCCACCTCGACCTACAGAAAAGAAAGAGGAAAGGAGGGGTGGCTTAAGTATTTTCTTATTCCCATTAAAATGAACTATTTAAAGAATATGGTGCATTATAAAATGCAGAGGAATGTAAAAGGGTTCCCATGCAAATGTACAAGAAATGAATTCATACTTCAGCCCATAAACACTGTCAAGATGAACGGCTTTAAAACTCAAGATGATGTTAAAATTGCTGATTGTTTTATGACACACCAGAACCCCAGAGAGAGAGATGAAAAAGGAGAGAAAAAAGACTATACTGCAATCAATAGTTCTTTGCCACACTGCATCACTAAAAGCTGAATATTACATGAGGGAAGTTTCTTGGAATCACTCAAATCTCTTCAATTAATCTCTCAGCTCATCTGTCCCTTTCCTTACTCATCTTTCTGTCTGTGGCAGCAAGCTCCCTTTAGCAAACTATAGGCTGCACAGAAAGGGGGCTGCATCTAGAGGGGTTTGTTCAGTGCCAGCACCTTCAGGCTACACTCCCTGAAATCTGAGGCTTCTCCAGAGACCTATGATGCAGCAGCCCTTAAGCTATTTGAGTAAGAAGTGGTTTTAGTTTAAATCTGTTTGTGTGACATTTTGCAAAATCTGTTGTATTACAGCAGGACCTTACTTAATTCCAAGATAAGATACTGTTTAAATTGTGTATATACTCACTAAATATATACATACATACAAGCACATACACACAGTAATATTGGTGGAAGTAACTCCTCGACCTCCCAGTTTAAAAGTGCAGATTGTGCGGAGATTCAGCCGGTTATATTGAGCTCTTTTTGATCCTGACTGCTGGAGGGGTTTAAAGTGCTTATAGGAAAATCAATAGCATGAATGCTAAGCAACTTACTGGAAGCCAGAGCAGGATACTAGCACTGTGCTAAGGACGTGTTCACTGATTTAAGCACAATCCAATCCTCAGGCCTAGATAAAGAGTCTTTTTTTGTGTGTGTGTGGGGGGGGGGGGGGTTTCCAAAGGCTCAGTAACACAAAAACAAAAAGAAGTACGCTCTTGGAGCCCCTGCGTAAATCCTCAATGAT
>JBBPDH010000018.1:6054813-6068373 GCA_037974565.1 Clupeocharax schoutedeni
GGGCATTTGCCGTGCGATCAGAAAGTCCAGGTTCAATTCCCAAGACCGCTAGGCACCTCTGAGGTACCCTGAGCAAGATACTGTCCCCACACACTGCTCCCCGGGCGCTATGTTCATGGCTGCCCCCTGCTTCCCTTGGTGAATGGGTTAAATGGAGAGTTTGAATTTCGTGCTGTTCACACTGTGTGCAGTGTTTTCATGTTTGACCGAATGATCACTTTCACTTTCACTTATCTTCCTCAACTCAATAGATGAAAAGGTACCCAGTTAACCTTATTTTTGTACCAATGTAAAGATATGACTCTGAACCCCAACAACTGTGGAACTGCAGAAAGTCAGCTCAAATCCTTATGGTAAGGTCATTGTGTAATAACATTTGCATGACCATTTGTTGTGGTAAGAGAACTTTTTTTGGCCTGAATGCCAAAAAAATAAAGAAAAAATGTGCTGTTCAAAAATGTAAATAGTTTTCCAAAAAGTTATTCTTTTTTGTGTTTTGAATGTGCATATGTGTGTGCATGAAATGTGTATGAGAGAGAGGGTAAAAAAAAAGTCATGGCATCATCATGAAGTTAACTTTTTAAACCCAAGTTTTTCACCATTTCCAACTCCTCCACTCGTAGCTGCTTGCGACACTTCAGGGACACACGCTGCTCCTTCACATCCTGCAGAGTGTCATTCCGTACTGTGGTACTCAAACAGATCACCACATCTACCCTGAAAAGAGAGAGACAAAAATAGTGGGAAAATGTCAGTGGTGCATCTGGAAGATAGCAGAAAGCGAGACAGGCATACACCCTGTATGAGTCCAAGACAAGCAGTTATAAAGCACAGGAACAAATCACCCCCTGCCCTAAATTTGGTCACAAAATCAATAATGGCAACATCAATATTAACCTGTTGTGGAACATATATAGCATTGATGTGACTTACTTCTTCTTTATGTTAGGACACAGTTTGAGGACATCTTCTTTGCAGGCCATCTTGAATTTGTATGAAAAACGAAAGTCTTTCATTTGAACCTGAGGGAAAACAAGAGAAATAAACCACTTATTTAACAGTTAATTGTATTTTACTCACTTAGCCGAATGCTAACAGAGACAGAAACAGGGTCTAAATCAATTCTCTGAATCATGAGCCACCCCATAAGGTTAGGAGGGAATTGATTTATCACTATTAATATCCAAGGCGCTACATGTACAGCTTACCAACTGGAAGTGTGTAACTCCCACAGCGCACTTGTCATTCATCTCTTTCTGATGTTTGTTCTGCACCAGGCATTCCATCAGATCTCCTGTGTCTATCTGATTATCAGCCACATCCTGTGAGAGAAAGAAAGGTTTGATTAAATTTTAAACAAATAAGACTGGAAAATTACACTGGCAGGCACATTAAGCCCTGTTAGGTCAAAGACAGTAGGAGGAGTAATTATTCCAAAGTCACATACATAATAATCTTGTTGAAGAAAACAATCAGAATTACACTAAAGTGAAAGTGTTCTGCACTCACGTGGCAGTGGGTCTGGATGACTGGCTCACATGCTCGGATCAGCAAAGCTTCAATTTGGATGTCCTGTGAAGGGGCCATAGTAATATGGTGCTAATCCCAGAGACTAAATAAAGTACTACTGAAATGATTATAATTTTGGAAATCCACATTGTTAGTTCTGTCCAGAGAACATTTTTTATACAAACTGACCAATAAAGTCCATACCTCAGACTCTAATTCAGTCAGGTTGCCCACCACATCCCTGCACTCTGGCACCAGGTCCTCTAGATGGTCCTGCAGACACTCCAGCTCCTAGTTGAGAGGGAGAGAAGGATTCATTGATGAAATACACAGAACTGCTTTAAAAACAATAGTCTAAAAAGCCAGCTTTATTCTATATACCAAAAACAGGCCAACTACTTTTCCCATTACCAGCTATCTAAATGTAAAGCCTTTACGTACCTGGCCAGTTTCTGTCTTTTCACTGCACCACTTGCCCAGGTCAGTCATGCATCGTTTCTGGAGGTCTGGGTCCAGCTTTACATCCAGAGCTCTCTGGTGCAGGATACGCTGGACCTCCACCTTGCAGTCCCTAGTTAGCTAATATTAGAGTGAGAATAAATCATTCTCTCTTTTTCATCGATGCTCTTGCACAAACACACATGTGCGCGCACACACGCACAATCATCATCTAAATCAGTTCAAAACCAGCATGATCTACTGGAGCCACAATTTACAAAGACTAATTAAACATATTCTGGAAAGCAAGTATAAGTCAACATGATTTCTTTCCATTTCTGAAATCATAGCCCATGTCTTATTTTTGCAGATTTATGCAGTTTTATTCCGGCCATTCATTATAACAAGTGTGCATGGGTGGGGCTAAACTCTTACAGACTGCATAGGTGCACATTTTAAAATGCAATTCATATGTGGGCATCATAAAAACACATCCGTAAATGGACTGTATGGACCAAGAGTTTTTCATATGTGAAATCCTTTTGCATCTTCATTCATAAAAATATGGGACATTTGGTTTTCCTTGACATGGGTCCTTTATAGAAAATCACTACAGAATTGTGATCCCCACCTCCATCATTATCAATCATACTTCCATCTCCTTAAAACTAAAAACACTCACATACAGCTCTGGATCACGCTGTTAAATTCAAAACACCAAAAGTTAATCCATCACTTACTCATATATGGGGAAACGATGGTGTTCACAGCAAAGGTTACATTACATTTTAAGTCAAAAATATCCTTGTGACCAGTTTAAGAAAATGAATATGAATTTAGAAATGACAGTGAAATGTCTGTGTGGAGAAATAAAAAATCCAGTCAGTTGCTCACCCGTCTACCTTGTTCCTCTGTGCGGTAGGCATGGCGATAGAGGCAGGAAAACACAGCACCAGGAGGCATCAACTCACTAGTCTCATTCCAGCCATGTGTGTGGCAGAGCCGGGAAGCATCATTCTGGCACTTTCGAAACAAAATTGGATCGAGCCTAAGGGGAAATTTATACTGAAATTACATAACGGTCCAAAATATTCAACTGGACCATCCAAGTAGCAAAACAAATCCAGGACCAAGGTCAGAAGAGCGAATATTTGTCTTGATTCACAGTATACTATTTTTTAGAACACATTCACTGCATTACAATCCAAATTTTACAACACTGATACAACATTTAAACAAAAATATAAACTACTAAATATATAAATGTTAAAATTATAGTTTTTTTATATTTGAAAATACAGAACATTGGCCAAAGTGTATACTTAAATGAAAGCTATTAGTCAATTGTAATTCAATCACATATTCCAAATTTGATGCAGATGAATCACCACCTTCATCCATGCATTTTTTTCAGCTTTAATCAGGACCACTGAAGGGTGACTAAGCTTTGTGTGATGTAAGTCAAGACAATACAGTAACATCTCCAAGCTAATCTAATATTGTGTGCTGCAGTGATGAGTAAGAGGATGCAGCAGTGCCTCCTCTACAAACTGCCACAAAGATCATCACCAGACCTCAGTCATTTGAAGCTCCTGAAACAGGAGCAAACAAACCCTTCACCACAATGAGTGGAGTGGGCAGTCAGTCACAATGGGCAATTACACAAAATTGCCACTTCAGAGTATTCCAATTAAAAAGTACTTGTGTCTAATGGCCTGTGAATGACATGACAAGCAGCAAAAAGGCTTCATTACACTACATCTTTGTGTG
Organism: Clupeocharax schoutedeni; assembly: GCA_037974565.1. NCBI lineage: Eukaryota > Metazoa > Chordata > Actinopteri > Characiformes > Alestidae > Clupeocharax > Clupeocharax schoutedeni. The sequence goes on from JBBPDH010000018.1 coordinate 6,058,531, forward strand.
CACCTTAATGTCCCCGTTCACATTAAAAAGATGAGAGCGATGTATTGATGGAAAGGGTCAACTCTCATAGCTCACACTGCAGCCAAACAGCGGTGAGCTTACAGCTGATCAGAGCCATCAACAATTATTTTAATAAAAAAACATTAAAATGACCGAGACCGCCACTTCACATTAAGCAAAGTGACTGCAGTTTTCTTTCAACGTTATCTTCCTCTATTAAAACGTCCATTACATTTTTTTCAGGTAAAAGTAAAAAAGGGAAGAGCAAAAAAGACAGCATCATAAGGGTTCTGTGCAAAAGTATGACATTAAGTCTCATTAAGAGAGTAACATGACTTACTTCCAGTCTCTGGAGATAAAATACTGCAGCTCCAGAAGCCGGTGCTCACAGTCTTCTACCATCTTCTCAGTGTAGAGGTGTTCCATCAGACATGAAAGGATCCTACACACCCACACAGACACACACCCCCACAGGAAATAAAATACAGTTTATTAAAAAATAAACAAACAACACACACAAAAAACATGATCCAGGCACTTTAAAAATGAAAACTTGGCTAAACAAATTCACTACTCATGGCGTATTTATACACAAATAATTAAAATCATGTAGGGAAAGTATTAATGAAGAGAGGTAAAAAAAAAATCCCTGGGGCATTGAAGAACGATGCAAACCTTCTACACTCCATTACAATTACAAAATAAGGAGAAATATTGTCTGTTGTGATGAACACGTTAAATTGTACATGCATTCGTGCACAAGTGCTAACAGACACAGAGCACACAGGGTTAACAGAACTCACATAGGGTCTCCATTGCGAATGTGTTTGCAGGCTGTCTGTATCACAGACTCACAGGCTTCATTGAGAGCTCGGTCAATGCGGTAATCAGCCCCAGGGTCTGCGGACTGGATGAGTGTCTGAAGCTATGGAAGACAAAATACATCAACACAAAAATGACAGCACAGACACATTTATTAACTCATTTTATGAACATTAAAGTTAAAAGCCTGCATTACATTACACACATACAGTTCTGTATTCTTCAAAGCCACAAATTACAATCGGACTTGTTGGAGTATTGGACAACTGTAGTCTGTAACTTATGGAAGATTTAGAGTGGGTGGATGGTACAGAAAATTGAGTTACAAGTTGCACACATTTTTTTCTCCCCTTTTGATGCAGTTTTAATCTCCCTTATATTTTCAACTGTAGTTTATGCTGATTCCAGAAAATCTATGAATATATGCATCACTCCTATCAATATGCAGTTAAAAATGAGGGAAAAACATTAAGGAACACCGCCATATTTCCACGTCCATTTTGCTATCAGCATCTCCTTGCAATAAGAATGTGTCTTTGGGCAAGTTTTCACAATCTGTTATGACTTCAAAAAGTGTGTCTAAAGTTTACAGAACAATCTGTTCTTCATGCATCATTTCTTGTGGTTTTATACAAGTTTACAAACCTGTCAGTTTGAATCTGTTTTATTCAGTTCCAGTATGGCATTTCAAAAACAACAAGCTGCTTCCTACACCTTTTGTACCCAGACAGTTGTTCGGCTCTCATGAATGGTGAACTATGGAGGAAGTTTACACGATTATGACAACCATGTTTTCTTGTTTGATCACTTGCAGATACACGGGTGCTTACAGCATTCTGACAGAGGTTGTCCACCGGGCCCTTGTCCCCCCTACCCACTCTCATAAGACAGTGGAGGGTCCGCCCCTTGCGGTGCAGACCAGAGCAGTGGTTCTCAATCTCTCCTCGACAGTGCAGCACAATCTCTGGGCTAAGGGAGAAATCCTCCATCAGCATTCGCCTGTAGTCAAGCATCTCCCCCTGACAGTCTCCACTCACCATGCGGCCTGGTGCAAAACACATCAGCAAGGGGCATTAGCAAAAAGTACATTCACACACAAATTTTCGACTTTATAAAAGCATTTGTGAATCAGAGGGTAGAATACATTTACCTTCCGCACTGTGATGCATTTTTGTGCTAAATGTGGTATTAAGTCTCTAAGCATTTTTGAAAGGTGTGGGTGGTCAAGGAAGTGAAACATGATTATTTTTTGACTTGCTTGTGCGTGGTGATGTCAAAACAAGCTTTAGGAGTGGGCAAAAGTCACTACACTTTACATGTTCCAAGTCATTTTCAGCACAATTAATTATCTTTAAAAAAAAAAAAGTTTTTGTTCCATTAAACAGTAACACTATCAAGGTCAAACTGGGTCAGGTTGACTGAGGTTTCCACACTATTGCAACATTATTTTAATCTACTAGAAAATAATAGGATTTCCAAAAACAAATAGCCAGGAACCGGATACTTTATCTATAAGGGGAAATATTGAAGTAATGAACTAATTTCCTTGTTAACAAAATGTTTTTTTTTATAAAAACCCAATTTTAGGTAATTCCAGTAATTCCAAAAATTGCTCAGAGCTGTGATGTCTGATTTAAGAATTTTGTAGCTGTAGTCCCCAGGAGCAAAATACAGTAAGGAACATTTACTGTAATTTGCATAACACAAAAATGAAACACCCAAAGTTAGAGCTGGTGTACATATTTTCTAGATGGACAGTTAGTTTCTCTCTCACTTTCACACACACACACACCCAAAAATTTACTGACCTCTGTGAACTGCAGACTCCAGGCAGAGGAGCAGATATGAAAGTCTAGCTTCTCTGGCTCTGGGCAGGTTGGTGTCCAGGTTACAGCGGTATTTACGGAGGTCAGCCTTGCAGGCTTTGGCTAGTGAGTAACTGACCTTATAGTCCTGAGCAATCAGCTTTTGCCTAGTGGTTAGGGCGTCTCTGCACTGTGGACAGACATGCTTATTTAGGCTACAGACTCACACTGACACCACAAAAAGCCACATTCATTCCTGAGGGTTTTTTGCAGGCTAGCAGTTAAGCAACTATTGTGCCTCACAAACTATTTTAATCACAGTTGCTTGGACAGAGAGTGAATTCTCCATTTTACGTCTCCTTCACTACATTTTTCAGTATAGCACATGATCTCATGCAACAAAAATGTCGATGAACAGCACACCTTTTCAGACATCGCTTCTTCAAATTTGTGGTTGAACAGACATTTGTAGACCCTTCCTTCTCCAGCTTGGGTCTGCAAGAAAATATATGTGGTTTGTAAGCATTTCAAACATCAAGTCATAAAAATTTTCAAGCAGACATTACTGCACACATTGCAACTGCATCGGCTGATCCTGTCACTATAACAGTTTGATTTAAGGCCCAGGGGAAGGGCTACCTATCAATTATCTTTTGAGGTCGTTAGCTGCATTAAAGACAAAGGTATAGTGGACTGACCACCTTCAGTTAGCCATCAGTGTCTAGTATATAGTAATCAACAATAGATAGTGACTATTTTTATTCATTATGCAAAACCACCTCTGATGTGTGGAACTTCTGAAGGTTTAAACATTTTGGTTTATTGGTTTTACTCACTTCCAATGGTTTAATTATCTTTCTGGAGACTTAAGAGACTGCCAGGTTTACAGTCAATCTGCTTAATACTTCAACAATAAGCCATATGGACTCATCTGAGAAATGATATTGATATACACCTTCATGGTAAAAACACCCAGAAATGTACCCATCCTAACCCCTAGCATTATACTGAAATATTATAACAATCTTCCTGTGAAGAACACAAATTAATAATCAGCCTTGCCAGGTATTGATTGAGAGTTTTGGCTTCTCAAACAAAGGTCACAAAATTGTCCATATTGACTAAGCCCTGCATCAGTAGCAAAAAAAAAGTATTTGTGTGTTTGGCTGTGGTGAATGTACATTTTCGCAGAAGCGCTCCCGGTCATCTCGGCAAGAAAAGTAAAGATAGCGGTCCAGGTGGAAGTCATCGGATGAGAGCTCGGCCACCCGCATGATGGCCTTCTTGCAGTCCTCTTTGATTTGATGAGACTTGTCCTGCTGCTCCGCCTCCCCCACTAAGGCCTTTTCCAAACACGCAATGACTTCACCTTGAGAATGAACATCCTGAGAGAAAGAGAGAATAAATGAATAGTTATTAAAACAGAAATGCAAATGTTGGAAGCCCCTATGACAAGAAAAATAGAGTGAAACTAAGCTACAGTAACTTCAGTAACATTCCATAAAAAGAATGTGTGGAGGAAAATCACCAAGGGATTCCACTCCCACTTAAATATTTTCTGGCACCTAATATCTAAAGCCCTTTCAAGAAACCACCCTCTAATCCCATTGCATAGTAAAATGTAAGACAACAAAACAGATGTGTCACAATCTGCTGCGTCCTTAACTGCTGAACAGCTTAAAATGGGTGTTCAAAAAGAACAGTACAAGCCTGAAGGCACACACTCAAACATATCTGACCTTTGGCAACCACCCACCCACCCCCACAAAAAAATAGAGAGAAAAAAAAGAGCTGACTGTCCTCCAGACTGCTGCTATTTAACAGAGGCTTCACTGCTCCCCAGAGTACCTTCTGAGTTACTTTGGTCAAGCTGGGCAGCTTCAATGAAGTGCCAGTCTGGTTAACCTTTAACTTGCCACTGTTGTCTCATGACGCCAATGACCAACGAATCCTAACCCCTGCCTTTATGCAAACAATGATTGCCAGTGAAGATGATGATTAATATTATTTCAAACTGTTTATTCTGACCTGAACTTTGTGACAAAGTCCCTTGTAAAATATAAATACATTTCAGTTTAACTGAGATTTTGAAAGAACTCCTGTACAAGGTGGGAAAAAACACTATAGAAGCAGAACTTAAATACATCAGTTGTACAAAAGAAAATTTTTGAATTTGGCCACACAGGATGTGCATCCCCATTGTGTTCCACAATTAAAACAAATGAAAAAAAAATGATTGTCTAAATATGGTAAAACAACTAATATGGCAGCAAAATCTGAATTTTAAACTGGGTCTACTCCAAACCAACTAGGATATGTGAACTCACTTTTTCTCCAGTGATGATGCTTCCACAGTGCAGGGCATTGATGTCCTCTCTGCACTGGTCCATGAAGCCACATATGAGGCGGTAGTTACTGAAGACGATACTGGTCATCTTTGTGATGTACTGATGGCACTGGTACTCAGTGATGTTGCCACGGTGATCCACCAAGCAGGACACCAGATAGCCTTTGCCTCTCTCCTCATCTGCACATTCTTTAATCTTGGTAGTAAGCAGAACCACAGATTTAGAATACCATTATAATTAATATGCTAAGTTGTTAATTATTATTAAATCTAGCTATACTATTAATACATTTTTCAGCCTCTTGTGACTTTCCCTCGTTTCTTTCACAATCATGCGAACAAGAAAGAAAACATACTCATATTCACACAAGTTTGTTGTAATGACTCACTGATATATGACATATGGACACACCAGAAGCAAAAACAGAAAGACGAGATTCGGCTGCCTGATTTTCATACAGTACATGGAAAGAAGCTTAATGAGTCCCATATTAAACAAAATCTTGCAAATAATGATCGTGCAATATTAATGATTAGCTGGGGCTGCATGGCAGTGCAATAAAGGGTGGGTGGAACATATCACTCTGCTGCATTAAGGCAGGAACCTACCTCTGATATGGTAGTTCTACACACTTCAACTGCCACAGACTCAAACTTTGAATCAGTTGTCAAGTTCAATTTATAGTTCCACAGCAACTACAGAAGAGAGAGAAATAGTGTTATAAACCAAAAGAGATGAAAGAACAACAATATTCAGGTGTTTCTTAAACAGTTCTGATAGAACCACTGACTTGATAATGTTTGACTGCTGTCATAACAAATGTGTAAATTGGTCATGAAAGGTTTGCTCAGTGAGACAGAGAGCTGAGAGCACAGTCATCATTCTGCCTTTAAACAGTACAAACAGGCCAATCTCCAACACAGAGCATAAACCAAAACGATGACATTTTCACAATTGTATCTGACATTATATATGCCTGTTTTTAGACCTGGTTAAAATGTAGCACTGTGTGTGATTGTTTAAGGAGAAGGAGTAAATATAAAGCTAATAAATTAACATTCTCCAATCATTTGGCTGTATATATTCTGAAAAAGAAGTAAGCCAGTAAACAAGCTTCCAAAGAATGCCCATTAACTACAAACAGTTATGGGACAAAAGACAGCATTCCAATTTTTAGGATTCACTAAAGATGTGTATTGGATATGTTCTGAAGTGAATAAGATATAGCACAGAATATTAATGTCTCTTCTAGCCAAATCTCAACATGAAAGAGCTGTAATTACTTATAATTGCACTAAGTATTCATATTATTATAATTACAGCCTCCATTATCACAAAAAACACTCTTAAGTATAAAGCAGCAAACAGCAAAAAAGAGCAGAGAGCTTGTAAATTGACTGTAGTTGAATTAAGGCAGCAAAAACAACCAAACTGGCAGTCTGGCACACTGTGTTTAGAACTCAAGTCCTTGAAAATGTGAGAAAATGTGGGTAATCTGGTCTTATGGGCCATAACCACGAGCAGGGACCTTAACAGTGCTTCTCAAAAAACATTGCAAATAGATATTTCCGAGGACTTTATGACTTCTACACAATACAGATGCCTATGAAATGTTCAGCAATGGACTAAACTTGCATTATAGGTTTCACTAATTCCCTGGACTCTTAACCTAGTCAGTAAATAAACTACACACAAGTGTCTCTGAGTGACTGCTACTGGGACAGGTGCTCATCGCTGATGTTATATTTTAAATGTAATATGAATAGCCAATGACAATGTCTCAAAAAAGGGGAAAAATATAAGAAGAATATATAGTAATTAAAAAAATAAGTTATATAATAGTATAGACCCAGACAATAATTCAAAAAGGTAATTAAATAATATTACACTTGAAATTTAATAACAGCATATTACTGTAGTCATCACAGTTCTGCTTCATTTATTTGCCTCGGTTGTCCCCACATTTTCATTTTAGCAAAGCAGAAATGAGTCTTGATTACCTTCATATTTTGCCTTGTACTTGTACATGTGTAATGACAATAAAGTTGAATCTAATCTAATCTAATCTAATCTAATCTAATATTTTAGCAATGGACTGTAGAGATCCTCAAAAACTCTTAATGAATTCAACTTGTGCTTATAAATGGTCAGATCCACCAGAGTATAAACCACAAAGAATTCACATCATTACTTTTTAATTTACATAATTTAAAAAACTGTAGCTATTAAAACAAACCAAAAAAAATCCAAATTACCAACAAGTTCACACTACAATATTTATGGACAGAAAACGGAAGATGACTCATTCATGATTCAGTATATTAAAATCTATAAAAATGTGTTTGAAGACTTACATGGTTACAGTCTGCAGAAATGTCTGTTTCCTGTAAGAAAAGAGGAAAAAAGAAGACTCATAAGAAAAAGCAGGACACTAATTAACATATCAGCTTCCCACAGAAAATGTTTTAAAAAAGTGTCCCTAAGAAATGACTTTCAAACACATTTAAATCATATATTAAGCCTTTAAGGTGAGTGGTTCAAATACCCCTTTTGTGATTTTAGTACTTGTTAAGTACAATTCTGATATGACACAAACCTGTACATTTTTATATTTACATTTATGGCATTTAGCAGATGCTTTTATCCAAAGCGATTTCCATTCCCTAACTACATGGGGCAGTCTCTCCCTGGAGCACTTTAGGGTTAAGGGTCTTGCTCAGAGACCCAGTGGTGGTGCTGAAGGTAGGATTCGAACCATGACCTCTTGGTCCGGAGGCAAGAATCCTACTCACTGAGCTAGCTATAATCAAATACCTAAAATTATCTATAAAATTATATGTGTGGGTGCTGAACCATACACGTTTTTAAAGGGATTTTGGACAAAAATGAGCAAATAAATACTTTGTTTATTATCAATTACAACTAAAATTATATATATCAATAACAACATTCTAAAATATCCAAATTGGTACACTGATACAATATTTTCACTATTCTACCTATATGAAGTCTATCTGTAAGGTGCCATATGCTGTATTCCCATGGCATCCTGAGTTTAGATGTGATAGATTATAAAAAAATATATGTAAGACAAACCGGCAGCATAACAATGCATTGAAACCTTGCGATACAGCATTGCAAAACCATGTGTTAAATGCTTTGGATAGATATGGAGATGCATTATGAAGAACAGTGCAACTGCAATGTTTAAAAACCAAAGTGCAGTATTAGGAACCAAATCAAATTATGGCCTGCGTTTTCAACAGCATAAGACTAAACAGAGAGGCTACATTAAACTCTCAAGCGAGTGAGAGAGCCTGCAATGTCATGCCAGCAATGGAGATACCAAACAACTCTCCCTAACCCTAAATAGCGTCAGAAGAGCTGCTAATATCCAGATGCCATTTGATCTTAGCGACTACACCCAAATCAACCATCCACTTCCACATACCACAACAAACATTTCTATTAGGGATGGGGGTTTCAACCAAATCTTTTGAAACTCTACAATTCTTTCAGTTCTGCAGCAGTCTCAAGAACAGTAAAATGACTTGAAGAATCCTCAGCAAACAGCTGAGCAACAAGAGCAAGCAGATGCTCAGCTTTGACATAAGGTCCCTAATGCAGACATGGACTATCCAAGAACAGCACATGCGGCATCATGTACTCTTAACTATTATCCCTGTGCATTTAATCAACTTCTGAGGTACTGGCTTTACTTTTAAGTATAATTCATGTCTAGCATTCAACAAGTGACTTTTTTGGGTTATCCATTTTTTTAAATTATATTTTTCTTGATTTTTTGTTGTTTTTAATAATAACAATAACATTTTATTAATACAATGCTTAACATAAGAAATTAACAGATTCAGATCTAATGCATCAGGTATATGAACATATTCTCTTGTTCACCTGTTTCATCCAGGTTTGTTTTATTGTTTAAACTATTTAATTGAACTCATTCTCTCCAATAGGTAAACACCATGTGTGCAGCAAACCCTGCTAACAGAAGCAGATTTTTCACCATAGAGAAGGTTCAGTGAGAAATTGGCCAATCAATCGTCTAAATGGAAATCAAACACCAGAAAGTAAATATAGCAGACACACAAACCCCTACTGAGATGTCACCCTATCCTTTATATTGATGTTCCCTGCGGCTTAACTACAGGCAGCTGCAAACACAAATGCAGATCTTTAACCAGGGCCACTTCCTGGAATAGCTCCTGAGAGGGAAAGCAAAAATAGCAAAATATTCATCTTATATCCACCATGCTTATAATCACACTGAACAAACCCACTTTAGGAGTCGACACAAAAGCCCCACAGTCACAAAACGGTCCCTTAAATTGAACGTAGCTGTCTGAGACAACCTAAACCTCAAAATGATCAATAGCCATGGCCACATCACCTAAAGCAGAGAAGGAAGCTTAATGGTGTGATATAAAGGAAGAAAACTTACTAGATGTATTTTATTGTCCCGGTATTTCAATCAATGCAAAGTATAACCGTACAATTATAGTAACCCAGTTATTGCTTTATAAGAGGTATAAAAACGTTTCTCAGCTTTGACACCAAAGTGCTGGAACAAACTTGCCCTGACTGTCTTCAAACAAAGATTGAAGACCCACCTCTTCACTGAGCATTTAGGATAACAACTTCATTTTCATGTCACACTTAACCAACACAAACTTCACAAACAGCTTAAAAATGGCCTCTGTGTGTGTGATCTGATGGGGCCCTGGTGGAGGACTAACCCCATCTCAGCTAAAACATATGATTGCTCTTAACTATTTTACAGGGAGTGCAGAATTATTAGGCAAGTTGTATTTTTGAGGAATAATTTTATTATTGAACAACAACCATGTTCT
>JBBPDH010000018.1:6093618-6108847 GCA_037974565.1 Clupeocharax schoutedeni
CAAGATGATGAAGATGATTATAATGATTATGATGATTTGAGCTCCTGCTAAATTAACGTTGAGTTCAATGAGAAATAATTGAGTTTCGCAAAAATCTGTTGCAAATGAGCAGCAATGGAAGAAACCAAAAGAGAAGACAGGACAGTGTTGAATAGAGAGGCAGCTTCTCCCACATTTGGAAAGAAAGACAGAGAAATGAAGGACGGAAGGGAGGGAGGAGAGGGAGATCAGTACCGGACAGTCATGAATAGTCTGCACAGACCAGCGGCGAGGGGCAGACAGAGGGGGCTTCTGATTGGTGTTTGGGATAAAACAGACCACAGCAACATGTGTGAGGGAGACATGTCACCAAAACACAAATAGAAAGAGAACATAAGGATACAGCACAGAAAACATGAGTGGGCATGAACAAGCAACACAGGACAGAGAAAGCAAATACAGAAACCCAACAAACAGGGACTAGCAAGCACAGACAACTTATAAAAAGCACTTAGATTTAAACTTAGATATATTTATACTATACTTACTATATTAGGGATGTGCATTTTGACTATCAGTAAGACTTAGAAACAGGTTTTCGACTAACCACAAAAAATCCAACACGCATAATGTACATTTATGCATTAAAAATTATTTTCCCCCTACAATGCATTCTGTTTCAGTGGGGAGAAAAGATTTGAAATACTGAATATAAACCAGGCGCTTTACTAAATTTCAATAAATAATACTTGTTTTTGTACAAATGTATTTAGTGCAAATGTACATTTTTAACTGACAGGCTGTGCTGCAACTTAATGAATACCTGGCTAGGGAAGGTTGGCAGCATGATAAACTCAGTTCAGCAACAGAATCATTGGAGATCATCTGATCAAGATACCTTAATCAAATCCTAACTTCAAGAGGATTCCTTTCTCTGCCTGTAGACTGTTCTCTTTACCCCTACAACAGACACTAATGCTGCCACTCTTACCCGTTCCTTATAATAGAAGGAGGAGATGGAGACATGCTCTTTATCTGAACGCGTGGGACTGCCACTGTACAGTCTCAGTGTGGCTTGAGACTCAGTGCGCATCTTCATGGGTGTCAAGAGGCCACTGTGGTATGCAGAGAGTGCTGAAAGTGACCTAGAAAAGATTATTTTCTTAGTAATGTTACTATAGTGTTCACAATAGCGAGGATTAAATTTAAAAAATCAAATCAGCAATGGAAAGGCAGAGTCAGAAAGTTTACCTAGGAGTGGGTTCAGTAGGAGGGACAGTGCGATGCATAGACATGGGCCGAGTAAAATACACTAACGATCCTGCAAGAAGCACATTTAACTTCAAATGATAAAGAATAATACATGCAGAGTCCTTCATCTGCTATAATCCTTATATTTTGCTTTAAGTAAGCCTTAAGTAAGCCTACTTAAGTAATATTTAAGTAAGCTTTATTCAAGCAGCCCACCTGTGCCAAAAAAACGTGCACCTGAGGTGCGTGGGAAAGGAATATTGGCATCCTGGTAGGAGCCATAGGTGTTTGTGACACGAGGAAATGCAGGAAGAGCTGGGGTCACTGAGTTGGTATAAACATGTGGATTAGAGCCATCCTCCTACATTGAACAGATAACAGAAATAGTTCAAAAACATCATGTGGCCTATGCTCATGACTGGTGTGTCTAATGATTAAAACGTGTAAAGTGTAAATAAAGCAAAATTCATGTAGAGTCAGGCAGATGTACAGTATTCCATAAAATTTTAATTGTAGGAAATCATCACTAGGTGAAATTGTGTGCAAAGGTATAAATTCCCTGGTCTTTATAAACATGGAGTAACTATTCAGTGGGTCAAAATGACTGGTGGAGTGGCACTAACCATATCTGATTCCAGACAAGACACCAGCTGCCTCACACAGGGCTCCAGGCAGTTCTGGTTCCTTTTTACTTTCTGAAGTGACGTATCTGTCAGGATCTTGAAAAACAACACTAAATATGAGATGACACATTAAAACATGTCAACTATTTCCTATGTCACCAAAAAAAAAATCAGTCCACCACACATGGATTGGCTTCAAGGGAACCACTGAGGAATCCATTGCTTGCCACTGATCTTTACCTTTTGTATCTTCGTCTTCATAGAGGATGAGATAGTTGTTGGTGGTACGAACTGGAAAGATGGTGCAGCATTGTTTGGGTACTGTGCTGGAAACTTCACAACAAGTCTGACCTGATTGGCTCCACAGTGGGCTGACACAAAACAGGTCCGATTTAAAGCATCCATCTACAGGAAAAAACAGTAGAATTGAGAACACTCGCAAAGCCTAAAATGGTCAGTTCACCATACATCACATACAGTTAGACATACTTTTACATAAATGTAGTAACTGCTGTCACTCATGATTAACCACAGTGCAGTCAATAAGTAGCTAGATTAGGATGCTTTTGTTGTATTGGCACATACGATTTGATAGAAATAGAAAGTCACTGTAAATTAGTTAAAGTTATCAATTCGTTTAAAACGCAGGCTCCAGACCAGAAGCAAAATGCAACAGCTTACCTCTACAGTGACATTGCGAATCTGCAGGTTGACCAAAGAGAATTCCTGCTGCAGGGTCTGGGGCAGACCTGGGCTGTCCTGCCTCCCACTGGACACCAAGCTAGACTGGAGGCCATCAATCTGACCTAGAAAATATGAGCGATTTAATGTTAAATGAGATTGGTTGTTCAATGGCCTGTGCAGACCTTTGCACTATGCACTAAGAACTTTCCCACCCATTGGCTAAACACAGGATTTTATAAGGATCTCGCAGGAAACAACTAGTAGTAAGGTACAACAGGTTTATAACAGGTTATTACAAGTAGCACTATATAGGTAAGCATCTTCTGAAGCATACACAGCCCTCACCTTGTGAGTCATCCACAATCAGGCTAGGACTGATTGGGGGCTCGGAGTCCTGAGAACGGAGTGTCTTCTCTGATTCTGTTGTGAGAGTCAAGCCTTCCATCAACTCCTCTACATTATCATTGGCACACAGCTACAGGAGATAACCAGATTTATTATTTATTTTTTCAACAATTAGGTTTTAAAAATATACTTAACACCTTGTGAAAAGGCCATCATAAAAATCAACACAGGTACACTTTTTTCACCTGCACCCCTCTCACCTTCTGCAACTGAGGATCTACCCTCCATATTCTCAAAGTCTGATCTCGGGACCATGTAACAAGATGACAGTCCTTGGAACCTAAAAACGTAATTAAGTAATGTAACATATTCACTCAACATATAGACTGATCAAGCAGAACATCAAAACCACCTGCCTAATAATGCCCCATTATGCCTCTAAAATACCTCTGAAGGTGTCCTGTAAGGTGTTTGCAACAGATCATTTAAGTTTGCAAACTGAGATGTGGGGTCTCCATGGGTCAGACCAAATTCTTTCGAGTATATCCCACAGATGTTCAATCAAACTACCAATTTGCTCTGTAGCAATGTTTAGATAGGTGCTACATGTCAAAGTAACATTCACATAAATGCCAGTACCTAAGGTCTCCCAGAAAAGCATTACACAGCCTCTGCCAACCCATAACTGGTCATTCACAGGATTTAAAAATAAAAAAATGAGATTCATAACATCAATCCACTTAACTTTTTCAGTTATTTGTGCTACAGTAGCTTTTTGGAGGTTGTACCAGATATGCTGGCCTTCACTCCTCACGCATGAGCCAGTTCACCGGCTGTTCTTCCTTAGACCACTTTTCATAGGTTCTAAGCACTGCATACCTGAAACACTCCTCAGGCAAATAGACTCACCTTCCTTCTGAGGACGCCACTGAAATTCTAGCACCACATCATCATGACCCACAAAGGCATGTACAGGGCTGTTAAGGTCCAAGGTGCTCCACAGCAGCAGGCTGTTCTCCCGCCTGAGCTGTGGCACCATCACTGTCACCAGCCCATTTGAAAATGGCTAAAAAGAGCAGAGAACAGGGAGTCACAATAACATGCAGATTACCAGCTCCAGTGGTAAAATAAATGAAGGTTCCACATGGATTAAAACACTCTAGGTTACAAAGCTGCAAACAGTTCTGTTTCAAAATTAGCATGTCCCCCTGAAGTAAAAAAAATTACGATTCTTTTACAAAAAGAAGTCATAAGTTACATTTCTGCCTTATAATGAAGTCTGGTGCAAATGTTTCTTTTCTGGTAATATGTGTTTGATAACTGTCAACTACAATTTAAACTATATTAACATGTTAATGTTAATATGTCATAACCTCTGTTATAACCTACTGTTTTATAATTTAGATAAATGTGTCTGATGACAGATGAACATACTGTGTATCTCGCCTTCCAAACTGGAACTTGGCAGGACAAGATATTGAGGTACTTTCGAGGTTGTCTGTAGTCCCAAAACTGCACAGGAGTACAGAAAAATTAAGGTAACAGAATAGATCAAAATGAAGTTGCAGTGCAGTATATTAAATATATTATTATTATTATTATTATTATTATTATTATTCATTTATTTATATTCACCCTAACTGAGTTGTCCTGGCTGGAAGTTGCTAGGATGAACTCATTATCAGGATGCCAGTCCAAGCCATGAATCTTTGATAAGTGAGCGGCTACATATTCAACAGCAGTATTGGGTTTCTGGAATAAAAATTAAAACTACTGACCAACAGGTGATACACAGTAAATAAAAGCACTTTAATAATCATACAGTAAATAGACACTTTAATAATTGTAAAGACATTACAGAACAAACCTGAGCTACACCTTGTCCAAGGCTTAATAAGAATATTTAATGATGAATATCATTAACATAGCAATTAAAGCATTTCACTCACATTATACATCATTTCATCCAAAACATTTAAATCTGAATTATGAAAACAGTTAAAAAAAACAACCAAATGCTGAAACTTACATTGTTTATAAGCCCTGCAAAATATTACATGCTTGTTCCACCACTCTGTTGTTCTGACATTCTTGCCCGAAGCCTATACTGGAATGTTTGCATCCCACTCACCCTTCTGTCCCAGATTCTGACATCTCCATCATGACTAGAAGCCAGGCAGTGCTGATTCATTCTATTCCACTTTACCTGAGAAGCCCCCGCTGCTCCAGGAAAAGGTAAGAGAGTAAGAGATTAATGTCTAGCTTGATCGTAAATCAATTACATTTAAGTAAACTTTAAACCTACCTACTGCAGACAGGGCTACTGTGGGTTTCCGAGTGTCCCTGAAAAAATAAAAAAGTTAAATAGCAGATGAAAGAATACTTTGTTGCTTGAGTTGCATTGCACACCCATCATCACCTTGTGTCCCATATGTAGATGTAAGTGTCCACAGAACTTGTAACAAGAAATTCTGGCTCAAACCACGACCAATCCAAATCACTGGAATGTGAAGATAGAAGAAAACAGTAAAAAAAGGCAAAAAGCCTGATGTAACAGAAAACAAGCTCAGATATTATTTTGGAGTCACTGAACAGATTCAATGCCGTTACATATAAGCTTCAGCAGTGTCTTACCTTATAACTCGTGTGTGGCCTTGCAAGGAAGTCTGGGCTTCACCACATCCATCCCGCCAAACATACAGGTCAACACGCTGGTTACTCTACAGGTCAGAAATCAGCACACATACCAGTAATCCAATATATAAAACCAGCCAAAACTTACAGTAGACAACATATACATGTAAAACATGTTAATGTATTTATAATTGTAAAAGATACAAGCACTTTCAATCGAGAAATCAGAAAAGGGAGATACTTTGCTACAGTTAATCGCTTAAATCCTCATGCTTATTACATCCTTACACTTATTTTTTGGTGATCACAAAGAAAAGAAATGACTTAACTCATAAACTACTTAAAGTGATTCATGATGTAATTGCACATACTGATGCAGCAAAAAGCTGGGCTTCTGTTTTATGGGGATTCCACTGTACAGTTCCAACATCCCACTTGCTCTGACGGCCTATTTTTCTGGGAGCCTCAGAGGGGGTTTCTAAGTTCACAACATATAAGAATCGCCTCCTAAAATAACAATAAACAAAAGAGTGTTATAGCAATGCAGCATGAGCCTAAAAAAACAGAAATCCAGTCGAGAAAAATGAAAGGCCAACAACACTAATAACAACAAAACAGTTCTAAAAGTTGTGCCAGAGAAGACAGATGAGGGAAGAGCAGTATTGGGGGGTTCACACTGCATAGGCTCTATATGGCAGGAGGAATTTTCACATCAGTGTGGCACGAGCCAAGACTGTACACACCCAGAAAGTACAGCATGGTGTCCCAGACAGTCCACTGACATTGCAGTAGCCTGATAAAACACAAAATCAGGTAATACTAGTTAATAATTGGTTTCACTTTATCGCACAGCACATAGTCCTTCTTACACAGCTTGCACTAAAGATTAATTCAAATACATGAGTGCTTGTTATACCTTTAACATTCTTCAAAGCTTTGAAACTGGCTGAAATAACGTCAGCTTAACACACAATACAACACTGCAAAAGTGAATGTCACCTAATTTGCATCAAGTGCAAAATGAATAAACTGACTATTGACCAGCTGACCTACTGAACCTGCCCTTACAGGGCAGCAAGCACTTCAACTGTCAGCTGGAATGTCAGAGAACGTAGGACAACTGTGACAGAAATGAACCATGTTTGCTCCTTCAGCGGGTGTGCAGTTTTGTACCTGAGCGTCTCTGAACTCCACCACCACATTCTCACTGCTCCAGCGAGCCGCCATGTTGCTCTCAACAAAACATCAACAAACGACGTGAACGGAGTTCTGAGTTCTCGCGAGAACTCGTTGAAGATGGCAGCCTCCACGGTGGAGCATGTTGTGGCAGATGCTGGAGCTTTTCTGAAAAAGGCTCCTTTACATGTAAGTTTCGATGCTTGTGTTAGTCTGATAAGCCTGGGAACTATTAAACTGGCATGTCAAAACAGAAATGTTGCCCTATGACATAGGTATATTTTTCTAGCTGAGTTAGCGTAGCCTCGCATATCTGTCGGTAAGGAAACATTTCTCTATTAAAAAAGTTTTATTAAAATGACTTGACAATTAATTGAGTGTCGTAGTATGATATAGAATGATGATTACTAATACATCAACCAAAAAGTCAGTTCATATTGGCATCCTTGTGTGTTTTGTGGCTACGAGAGTCATGCGTCTGTTTTCATGCTGTAGGAGATTGGAAAGAATATCTACACTCTAAAGGATGTAGTGAATGAAATTCGGGATAAACAAACCAAAAAGAACTTGGCGTTCTTACCATACCAACTCAACTTCAAAGAACCTTTTCCAGAACATGTGCGGTTTGGTGAGTGTCTATTTCATTCAACTTTCCTAGTTAAAGGTCTTGTAATTCGATAGTGCGGTATTATACTTCTATGATATTTTCATCACTTATAGTCTTAATGTACCATCTTATGGTAATTTTAAATTTTGGTAGCATCTCGTAGTAGGCTTGTCTCGGTACTGAAATTTCAAACTCAATACCGATACGAAGTATGGTACTATTATATTATATTATATTATATTATATACTACAGGTGGAGAAAAATCCTCCTTAGATTTCCATGAACCGGCAGATGCAGAACTGGCATTTAAGTATTGTATTATTACTAGATTCTTATTCTAACGCCAAGATTACAATAAAATTAAAGGCGTTAAAAAAGTTAATCTATGCCCACCTGGTATCTGAGAATCAATTTATTTTTACAACAAATGTATCTCGTAGTAAACTATAGTAATCATAGGAGCTTCTTAGAGGAGTTCTGTACAAATCCGTGTAATCTCACTATATATCTTTTTCATCAGGGTTAGCTTGCTTGCTCTGCATAATTCATTTGTACTTAAAATGTGCTAAAGGTAATTTTTTGCTTTTACTAAATTTACAGTCACAGAGTTTTCCAAAAAGACTGGTGATTATCCCAGCCTTTCAGCAACAGACATCAAGGTCTTGGCCCTGACATACCAACTGGAAGTGGAGAATTTTGGGACCGATCATTTAAAAAAAGAACCCGAGACACAGGTATTGGCCCCTGGATTCACTTATATTTTCAATGTGTGCAAATCTCTAGAGTCTCTGGATCCAGACGTTCAAACAGTATGCCCTTACTTAACGTTTAGGTTGAGATATGCAGCACACTGAGACATCCGGAAGCACCAGTAGACATTGCTGGGTTCCATCTTCCCTCTAAAGTAAGACTTTTTAACATATTTTCTATGTGCATATTTGTGTGGTCATACATTAATGTAACACATGCATTGGATGCATAACATTCATTTATGTCAAACAATGCAAGTCATTAAATAAGCACATTTATACTGCTGTTACCAGGTCTGGAAAAACTGTTGACTAAATCCAAAACTGTTGTAGTTAGAATGAGTGCCCATTGAGAAAATAGGTTTCATTTAACATGTTATTTGCTCTTTTCGAACAGAAATCCTCACACAGGCCTGGCACAGATGTTTACAGTCCCACAGAGCCAGATGTAACACAAGCTGCAGAGAGCTCAGAGTTCAATAGTTTCCAGTTTTGGAGGACGCCGCTGCCTAGCATTGAGGCTGACTTGTTGGAATTGTTGGTGTGTATGACTGTACCGAATAGGACAGCTGTCTTTTTCAGTAGATGCCATTTTGCTGTGATTCATTAAGTGAAATGTGCATAACTGGTTCTGTTAAACCTCTGTAGGCTGCAGACACAATTGTGGTGAAAGAGGTCACAGAGAAACTGGAATCTGTTGACTTGTCAAGTGAGAGTCAGAAAACAGGATTAGAGAAGGATGTTGAAGATGGAGATGATGCAGAGGAGGAGCATGAGGAGGAGGATGAGGATGATGATGATGATGGTGGAGGTTGGATCACTCCCAGCAATCTGAAACAGGTCCAAATGGATGTTGGCCACTCAGTGAATTCAGCAAATGTCAAAGTGGGTTGTGTGACCACAGACTTTGCCATGCAGGTATGTAGTGTTTAAACAGAAAGCAGGTGTGCAAAAATATTTATTTTAGATCAACATTTCATCCAGTTCTTTCCATCTGTGCTGCCGTAAGGTCATGCAAATTTGAAACCTGGATAAATGGATACATACACTTCACTGCGGTTTTAGCTAGAGAGGCTCTTATCGTTTAAAACGTTTCAGCAAAGTTGCTCAGACAAAGTGATGGCCCAGTTGGGATTATACCAACAACAAAAAAGGTCAAACTGCTAAAACATTGAATGATGCCTCACTGTCTCTCATTCACAAAAAAACACCAAACTTCTCAGTTTCAAAACTAATTTTAGGCAGGTAATTTCAGCATGACCGTTTCTAAGTGAAGTATTTAGTAGTATTGTGTGTAAAAGCAGTGAGGGTGCAAGCAATTTTAATTGGAGAGCTAAGTGGTGTGATAAGACACAGAACTGTTTCAAAACCTTTGCTTCAAATATGTTCAAGTAATGTTTGCTTTAAGAAACATTCCAAAGAAATGTTTGTGATTGTTTTGCTTGTTTTTCTACTTTGACTGTTTAGCAGAGATCATTGGGTTGACTTGTGTTCCCTCATGTTTCTTGCAGAATGTCCTTATTCAGATTGGTCTCAATGTCCTGTCAATAAATGGAATGCTTATCAAACGGACAAGAAATTACATTCTCCGTTGCCATGGCTGTTTCAAGTGAGTGAAATAATACATATAAATTATTTTTTTTTAGTTAGCCAGATTTACTTTAGGTCCATTTTTAAACCAGTACCTTCCAAGCTATAATTGACTTGGGATGTATGCAATTATCCACACAATGTTTATTGATTTATCCCTTTCAGGACCACAACAAATATGAACAAAACTTTCTGTCCAAACTGTGGCAACAAAACACTAAAGAAAATTGCTGTGACAGTTAATGAAGATGGTAGTATGCAAATGCACTTCTCCAAGAACCCCAAAGTCCTCAGTCATAAGGGGCAAAGGGTATGTGTTTTGTTTTATACATGAATGACTAATGGGTCTGTTACTGTGACTTTCACAGCAGTTAACACATTAGATGTTTTTTTTTTTTTTAATGAGCAAAAGCTGTGGTGTTGGTGCATGAAGCATGATTCAGAAATGATGTTTTTTCTGTGCTTGTCCTGCAGTACTCCCTACCTTTGCCACAAGGGGGCAAACATGCCAGCAATCCATACCTGGTGGAGGATCAGCTGTTCCCACAGCAGAGAGTGTCTAAGAAAGCCCGGCAGAAGACTGATGTTTTCGACCCAGACTATCTAGCCGGCAACTCGCCGTTCTCAGAGCATGACATTTACAGCAAATCAGCAAACTTAAATCTGCGCGATGCTCAATTTGGAGGAGGGAGAAGACGGGCCAATCCCAATGCATCTAGCAAGAAATTTGTCAAGAAAAAGTGAATCATTATTCTTCAACTAAATATATTTTTGTCATGGGAAGACCTTAACAAAGTTTGGAAAATAAAGTTAAATTTTTTCCTACAAAAATATTTCAGTATATTTTCAAACAGCATAAGTAAAGCCAGACATCAAAGACAAGGCTTTGATGAACAAGATGTTAGCCTAGATGCAAAGATGTTTTGTTCCTAAAGTGTCACCAATTCACTCTTTCTGATTATATTATGGTGTATTATGACTTGGGGGGGGGGGGACTGCTTACATAAACTGTCTTAAAATTAAGGTAAACTAACTGGAACAAATATAGAAAATATGAAAAACTACCTGTAAGACAGCACACAATTTATATATTAAATATACATTCAATTTCCCCGAGTAAGCACAGTAAATTAAGTTTGCATTCACCAAAGGAAGGAAGTGGTTAAACGAGTGCAAGAGTTATTCGATTTGTATAAACATAGTGTATTTAATTTGTTTCATTTAAAATAAACTAATAATCATCCCTCTTTATTTATCTCTGACAGAGGCTCAATCTCATCATTTGTGTTTGGTGGGGACAGCTCTTCTGGAATGCTTTTCTCTGCCTCATTGGTTACAGGTTGTGTTTGGTTTGCAGAGGGTTCTACAGTAGATCCTGCCTCGTGTGTCTGTTGGGCATGGAGAGTTTGTAGAGGCTCTTCAGCAGCCACAACTTTCTCAGAGGATTGAGATTTCACTGGAGGTAGAGGTTCTGTTTCAGTGGTAGTCAAACTTGTCAGGTCAACAGAGAGATCCATCACTGGGGACATGGGCTCCCTTTTGGGTAAAACAAACTCCAAAGGCTCAAGCACAGTGTTCACACTGATGCATCCAATGTTGCCATATTTGTGAACTTGAGCGGGTGGCACACCTGAAAAGCGAAAGAGGTATTTTAGTATCCGTTCAGGCTTTAAATAAAGTGTTCTGGCGCTTTGGTTTTTAAATTAGTATTTACCTAGGATCTGGGCAAGCTGAGCCGGTGGGAAAAGAACCTGCAAACATCGGTTCAGGAATGGCACCATATCCTCAGCAAAGGCACAGCAGAACTGAACAAACAAGTCCCGCTCACGGCTACTGAATGCAGACTCTTCTGCTCTGTGGAAAACCAAGATTAATTTGGTCACCTGTGGAGGACAGAACAAAAACACTTTTCTATTAAACGTCAAACATGCATTACAGAAACATACAACTAGATAAGCATGAATATCACTAGTTAGAAAATCAAGCCAATTCATTAACCTTAATTCATTAAAAGTCATTTGCTTTTAGAGCCAGATATTAGATTTGGTTAAGCACATACTGTGTGCACAAGCATGCATGGCCAAACTGTGAAAACATGCCAAGTTCAGTTGTTGGCATGAAATGCAATCGGTATTTATAACCATGCCTGGCAAAAATAAAACATTTCCACCCACAGTAAGTAAGTATACCTTCAGCAGGGCATCCTCAAGATACTTGGTAACTTCCTGTGCTAAGCCAACAGGGCAGCACAGTCGCAGATCATTGAAGGCTGTTAAAATGTTATTCAGAAAACAGGCTAAGGGAGGGAAGTCCAACAAGGCCATGGGGGGCTGCAGTGTGCCAGGCTGAGTACTTGGAATCACTGGTGGTATGGTACTACCAAGCATCGATGGCAGTGAAATGAGAGTGTACAAATTCATATCCTCTTGAAACTTATCCACGGCTTCTTTAACAGCTTTGTGGAACGTGTCCTTGGCCACCTCCTGAAACATTGGTGCAAGCTGTCCACGGAAATCCACCCCAACACGACTGAAGGACAAACCAAAGTACATACATTGGCCAAGCAAGGAATCCAAGCGACCTCCAACCCCACGCTTGAGATCCCTATCCAGAGTCTCCAAAAACTGTGCAACCTGCAGCACCACCCAGCCATGAAAGATGGCACTCTCATTCACAGTCTGTCCCCCTGGCGGCAGCAGGGGATCCTCATCTGAGAAAATTGCACGGTACTGAGTAATGATGTCAAAGAGGTGTACTCGGCAGGCCTCAATGGTTTTGGTGATGTGGAAGTAAGGATCCTCGTCAGGGATAGTGGCCAGAACAGACCGCAGCCAGGTCCCACGAGCCTGGAGGAATTTCACACGCAATTCTGCTTCTGTGAACACATCCATTCTGCGCAGGTAGCCAATCACCCGGAGGCAAACGGGCAGTTGAGAATTACTGCGCAGCTGCTGAAGGAGTTGGTTCAACATTAGCTGAGCTGACTGCCGTACCTCCTGTACTATTCCCTGTTAAAGAAAAACAGCACAAGAATAAGATGCATTTTTCCACCCACGGTGACAGTGAAGACACACTTATTGACAGTAGGCCTGTGATAATTATAAAAACATCTGTACCTGAATGACCTGAAGCGTTGAGTGTTTTTTCTCCAGCCTCTTCACATAAGCGGCCAGCTCCAGTGCCTCCTCATAATAGCCATTCCGGACGCAGGTGTCCATAAGCTGGGGGATCTCCAATATCTCCAGTATCTCAGTGTGGCGATTCAGTGTCAGACTGTTCATGCGCCGACTTGCGCCGATCTCTTCTGCTTCTTTTACAAAACCTCTGGAATAACCAACACAATGGAGTCAGAAAGTTACATATCTTTGTAATATTCCATGATCTATAAGGTTCTGTCACAAACTGGTTATTGCATGACTCCTAGTCTCTAACATTTTTCAGTCAAACGCTTAACAATAACAGATTTGTCAACCTGTAAATCCAGCAAATGCAGCTGAATAAGCCTACTGCAAACTAATTGTGATGGTTTTATTTCCTAGTGTGAAGTGACAGCAGTCTTCTGTAAAATGTATTTGGATCCCAGATAAAAAAAAAAAAACAAATACTTTAAATGTTTTCTATGATTTATTTTCTCCAGCGCTATGACACCAAAGTGCTGCACAGTATATCGTATGCCACTATCCCAACATTGGTCCCTGCAAAATGGATATGCAGAAGGCTGCAATATGCTAATGAGCCTCTAACGAGTCACTGGTCCAGGTGAGTTTCTGAATATTCTGATGAACTGTGGTCTCCGTATAATCCAACTAAAGTTTACTTATTTTAGCCACTCCAACCATTCAAGGTTTTGGCCAAATCAATACACGAATAAGGCAGAGCTAAACAGCTATATTCAGAATACAGATATACATGTGTGTGTGTGCAAAAATCACAAAAAAATTGAAAATGGGCTGTTCTTGTAGCTTATTTTACATATACGTGGACAGACAAGTGAATATACCATTTGAAACTATATTTACACATTTTAAGCCTTTTTAATTCTAAGAAAGTGATTACAAGAGGGTGGCGCAGAGGGTAGGATACTTGCCTCTAGACCAAGAGGTCATGGGTTCGAATCCTACCCCCAACACACCACCAATGGGTTCCTGAGCAAGACCCTTAACCCCGAGTTGCTCCAGGGAGACTGGAAGTCGCTTTGGATAAAAGCGTCTGATAAATGCCGTAAATGTAAATATATGGGCACATTAATATCTTGAATGGCATTGATATCCCTATATTTTACAGCATAATCGTAATACTTATATTGTCCCTCTACTCTCAAGTAATCCAAGTCTTTATGCGAGTGGCAGCACTATTGCTTCACTTGGTGAATGGGTTAAATGCAGAGAACAATTTTGTGCAGTTCACATTGTGCGCTGTGCTGTGTTCACGTATGACAAATATACTATTAAGTGTAAAGCATCCATTTGTCATATGTGAACACAACACAGCACACAATGTGAAATTCTTACTCTGTAAGTGAAGCAGTGGGCAGCCAGACACACAGCGCTCGAGGAGCAGTGTGTGGGGATGGCACCTTGCTCAAGGGTACCTCAGTAGTGCCACTAGCAAACGTGGGATTCAAACCCACAAACTTCCGACTTCCTAACTGCCCCAAAAATGCATTAGGTTTCAATCATCAGTCATGAAAAGCATTCTCGGCCAAACAAACCTGCATTTTTCTCCAAAGCTCGGTAGCTTGTCGAGGAGACTGGACAGACTGCTCTCTACCCGGCCGAAGTCCCTGTAGATGTGCTTGGTGCAGCTGGCCGTGCGGATGAATGTCTTGTAGTTGGAGAAGGCCAAGTCTCGGGTCTGCTGCAGGATGAGAGCCCGCTCCTCACACAGCCGCTCCGGCTCCCGGTTTAGCTTCTCCACGCCGTACGAGCTCAGCTCAGACAGATACGTGGCGAAGTCCGGGTTCTCCCTCCAGTTCTCAGGAAAACTGTCTTTAAAAACAGAAACTAAAATGCTCTCATCCTCCACGTCTACAGTCGCCATTTTCACTCTGACAGTAGGAGGAACCCCAACAGGTTTTTACGTCATAGTTCTGCGACATTCTCCCATGTGGTTCCTATAACGTGTTGTCTGTCCCTGCATTGAACGATTGGTCTTATTTACCATGCGGCCCTTAACGGAGGAAGAAACCAAAACGCTGTTTGAAAAGCTCTCCAAATAGTGAGTATATTGTACTATATCAATAGAAGCTTGAAAGAAATGTAGATTCCACTGCCTGGGTATAGACTGCAAGTGCTAAAGAAAGGGCTAACTATATGGACAAAAGTATTGGGACACACCTCAAATATTAAATTCAAATGGCTTCTTCACTTCCAGTGAATGGCAATCTTAATGCACAGTTTTGGGAAGAGCTGTTTATGTTCCAGCATGACTGTGCCCAAGTGCACAAAGCAAGGTCCATAAAGACGTGGTTTGCTGAGTTCGGTGTGGAAAAATCTTGAGTGGCCCACACCTTTAGGCTGAACTGGAACGTAGATTGCGAGCGTAGTACCCGTCCAGCGTAGTACCTTACATTTACGGCATTTATCAGACG
>JBBPDH010000018.1:6118830-6129572 GCA_037974565.1 Clupeocharax schoutedeni
TATTACTGTACATTATATCTGCCCAGTATACTGTCTATTTTGTACTTGAGAGACACCATCTGCCGGAATCAAATTGCTTGTATGTGCTCGCTCACATACTTGGCCAATAACAGCGATTCTGATTCTGATGACTCACCGCTCCACTGGACTTTGACACAGGTGAAGAAATGGAAACCACTGAGGCATAGGGCATGCAAAGAAATTGTAGCTATGTACATCTGCACAGAAAAAAGAAAGTATTCTCAACAGCATGGAAATATGATCTCAAATTGAGCTTCTACATATTAGCACAGAAAAGTTTCTGCAAACACCTTTTGACCAAGTGTGGGGAAAAAGATAAAGCGCTCGCTTTCAATGTAAATCTTGCAGAAAACTTGGTTCCCTTTCTGCATGAAATACATGGCATAAAACGATCCATCATTATTTTTGTCTGCATGTAACCTTTTAAACAAGTGAAATGACACAAGGCCAAAAAAAAAACCCACATTCCCTCAGCCATAACAAAAATTCAAATGTCAGCTGATGTTTAACCTAGATTTGACTACTATAGTTGGATCAAGGTAGAAGCTTGCCTAAACAAAATAGAGTCCAACACCCCCCACACCCTGCTTACAGTGAACAGCACAAAGTATCGCTGATTGTTTTCTCCCACACAGTTGTTCACCCAGGGACAGTGATGGTCCATTTTCCGTATACATCTCTTGCAGATACTGGAAAAAACAAATGGACAAATAAAGAATTTATTTTCCTGACAAAACATCAACACAACTGTAACTAATAATGGTTTCTGTGGCTACTAACAGTTTCATAATAGTCATCCACTCAGTTCTACTCTCAAGAAGAAATTATTCTTAAGGTGTTTATAAACATGTTAACCATAACTCTTATCTACCTGCAATGATGAGCTCTCTCAGGCTTGATGCTGCAGCATTTAGGGCACTTGTAGATGACTTCCCCGGGTTTCAACTGGAGGCTGTCCATGTACTCTTTGGTGGCATTACCCTTAGGAACAGCCCCCTGACACACATTACATTCCATTGGTCAGTCACAGTGCTATTTACGTTATTTAAGCATTTCACATTAAAACTTAAGACACTGCATTAATAACGCCGAACCAACCCTAAAATTCTCCAAACTACATGTGGAAGCACCAGCATTATATAATGGATTGATCATTTCCTTCAAAGAAAGGTGATCAGCTGTATTTGCTTTAAAACTATAGAAAAATCATCTAAAATTATGTGCTTCACACTTTAAAAAGGAAACCAAACACCAAAGCAGTACTGAAGGTCATTCTTATGTGTTTCAAAATAATCACTGTCTGTGTCCTCATATATAGACATACTGCATTACTATTTTAAGTACATCTGATATGTGGTCAATTTAATCCATATTGTCCTTGAATGCCTATGAGAAAGCCCTCATAACACATAACATTTCATTGTGTAAAGTGCCTGATAAAAATGGATTAGAGTGAACACCAGAGGGGGAAACTGAGAAGAGGATTAATCTGCAGCAACAGTTTAGAATTGCAAATGTGGCCAAGCAGTCTTGGCTCAGACAGCCTCTCACATAGAACATCTCCAAACTACTGGCACGTCCAACAAACATGTTAAATTTACTCCATTCGGAATCTTGTTAAATCTCTCCCCTATAATCTTACCGGATCTGTCAGCATGGTGCGTAGGTGCGATGCCAGTGCCAGCACAGCCAAGAAGTTAAACGCCACGCCATTGATTAGTGAGTACCAGAAGCTTTTTGAGGGCAGCAGCATGACAAAATTCACCACAAATTCTGCGTACAGAACTAGGAACCAGGTCATGAAGGCACAGACCATGCCACAGCCATCCTGTATGAACCAGATACGGCCCACCACCACCTCCTCCTCCCCACTGCCCAGCAAGGGATGGTGCTGCTCCACATCCCGTAGTCGGTGCCCAGACGACTGCATCCTTGTCTACCTGCCAATGAAATGCAACAAATAAAATTAAATATCAGTGAATATATTTCTCAATTGTCAAATTTAGCTTGATATAAAAATACATTCCAGTACAAACGAGTCCAAGTTAACCATTCTAAATCTACAGGCACCCAAACTGTAAAAGGGAAATGTTCTTTCTTTGCACCATTTTCATTAGCCAAGACAGTGCCAAACATCTGAATTTGTATATCTATGCCCCATCATAATATATAACACCTACTCTAAAAAGAGTAATCAAATGAACAGCTTCCCTTTTTAAATGTTTAAATGAGAAAGCTGCATTGTGATCTATTAAACAACCTTTCAGGTCCTACACTTCTGAAAGACACAAGTAAACAGATCCTTAATCAGCATATACACTTGCAGGCTCATTTGAGAGACATTTACATTATCTGAAGTTGTATTGCAACTGTGCTGCCAGGCAAATGCCTAAAATGTGCAAAATAGCAGTTCGCTCATTTTTTTCAAGGTTAAATATATTGGGCCACTTTACTCAAACCCTTTTCACACACATCCCATTTACAGGCATCTAGAGGGTCTTTCAGGAAAGCAAAGTTGCATCAATATAAAACAAACCACAAATTAGGAGGGGTGCCTTGCTATACTAAATTTCAACTGTGATAGTTTACAACGATAGTTTAGTCACTTAATCTACTTTTTATGTCCAAGCAACTGCAGTCATCTGTGCTCGCCTCACCGAATGGTCCTCACTCTAACATACCGTCCACCACGCTGACCAGGGTAGCCCTGCTGAGGCAACATCCACAGCTTAAAACCTGCTAAGGGCGCACACACGCGCGCACACACACACACACACACACACACACGTTACATCTGCAGAAACAGCTTACGCCTGCTTCTTTCTCAACTGTATATGAGCTGGAGCTTCCTGGCTAGCTACCCAGAGCACAGCAATGTGTGCATTCGGAGTAGCTAGCCAGCCATGTGTTCTCTAAAAAAAATCTACCAAAATAAAACACTTAATACAAATAAATAACATAATTAGCTATGTAACGTGATATTTGTCCTCTAGCAGGTAACCTAACACGGTTAGCAAGCTTTAGTCCTTTTTAAACGCTAGCTTAGCCAAGCTAAAGCAACAATGAGAACTAAGCTAAGCTAAAGTGGCTAATCAGAGAGGAATTGTTCTACAGTGACCCTTAAGAGGAACTAGAATGAATTATGCCACATTTACAGTTATTATGATACTTCAGAAGTCTGACAATTAAAACATAACTGGATATGTTATCTAGAAAGTCAGTGCTACAGTGCTTTCTAGCTAAAAGCTAAATGACAGCTCTGTTGACACAGCACTTGATGCCTTCCTTAGAGTATAAACCTGGTCTTACCCAAACGGTTCTTAGGTTGGTGACAGTAAAATGAATATTTCTGAATTCATTACATCCAGTTACAAAGTCCTAGCTCCAGCAGATGTTTGGAAACGAGAAGAACAGGTCACACAGGCTTCCGGATTCCTTCCTCCCCAGCCCAGTCTTCTTCTTTCTGCAATTACAAAGGTGAGCAAAGAGGTTCTGCCCTCCACTGGTCCCTCACAGAGCATCCCTCCGAATCTACACTTTTGAGACTTTCTTTTTCCTCTCACTAACTACAAACCGTTTTTATTCATTCACTGTTTATAAATGCATTCGTTAACCTATAAACACCTATAAAACATTCCTTCAGCACAGCCAGGACCAAAGACTGGGCTGGGCTTTCAAGGAAAATTATTTCCTTTTGCATGTCAAAAAAGTCCTTGCGTTTTAGAGAGAGAGAGAGAGAGAAAGAAAGAAACATTAGACAATAAAACCAAGAAGTATTAAAATACTTTAGATCTAGGTCACACAGTACACTACTTTTGTGGCTGTAAAGCACAATAGAAAAAAGAAAAAGCCGCTTAAATGACTGACTGTCACATGACTGACACATGCTGTCTTCAGCTCTGGTGCTGAAGACAGTCTGGACAGTCATTTGTCATTTAATTAATTAATGTAATTTATTATGTAATGGGAAAAGAGAAATTTGAAAGTGCTACATTATTATTTATTATATATCTACTTCTACTACTAATAATAATTAATTATTATTATTAGTAGAAGTAGACCTATTATTATTATTATTATTATTATTATTATTATTACTACTATTATTATTATTATTTATTAATAAATAACAATATAACAACACCACCAATACTAATACTAACAATCACAGCGTGAACAATGTTAAATTCAATATGTGGGGACATACCTTGCTCAAGCGTATCTCAATGATGACACTAGCATTGTTGGGATTTGATCCCTCAACCTTCTGATTGCAAAGGCAACACCCCTAACCACTAGGCCACCAGCTGCCCCGTTGTGTATTTGTGTATGTTATCTGTGTCTGTCTTTTGTAGGTTGTGTGTGTCTGGTATGCTGATGTCGGTAATGTATGTGGTTTTGTTCTGTTTGTCAATGTCAGGGCAATTGTAGTGCAGTTTGTGTGTTCTGCTCGTCTGTACTGTGTTAGGTGTGTATTTGTAATATGGTGTGTATGTGCTGATCTTGTAGTGCTAACTGTTGGTGCATGATGTTTGCAGCCTGATTGTATCTGTGTGCAGTCTGTGTGTGTCAGTAGTTTGCAGCCACGTGTGCTACGTTATATTGTTTCTTCCGCAGTGTGACAGTATCTATAGGTTGTGTCTGTGATGCTTCAGTATGTACTTCAGTATGTATTTTCTGTAGTTTCTGGTGTTGATGACTTGGTCTTGAATAGCTAACATGAATCCTTCAGTCTCACTCAACAGATCTCTGGGAACTATGTCTTTGTGTAGTACTGATGTGTTCTGTTTTGTGTGGAAGAAGCTTCTCAGTAGGTTTATTTGAACTGTAGTAATTTTGTTTTTTGGTTTCATGTATGTGATGCCCTCTGTTAGGAACTTAGGTGTGTAGTGTGGGTTCAGTATAATATGTGTAAAGTGTTGGGTGCAGGATGTTGAATTTTTTGTACCAGAAGTTGTGTATACCATCTAATCCTGAGGATTTCCTTATTATTATTATTATTATTATTATTATTATTATTATTATTATTATTATTATTATTATTATTATTATTATTGTTATTATTATTATTATTATTATTATCATAATCAGTATTATTGTTGTTGTTGTTGTTGTTGTTGTTATTATTATTATTATTTCTGTATTCGTGAATTAGTATAATGCAAATACATTGCAGCTATTTGCATCATAAACTGGTGAAATAAAATAGAAAACATGCACAAAATAAAATACTCTTATTTTCCACTTGGTGGCGCTACGAAGCCTTACCTCTGCTTCACATGTACTGAACTGAGAACACCCTACACTGGGACATTCTGTTACTGCACATTGACTTTGTAACACACCACTGAAAATGTAGACTATTTAAAAACATCACATATGGATGGTCTTGTGCCAAAATTAAGACCAACTTGAATTGAATATAATCTGACTAAACCTATAATGAATATTTTGACTTTTCATTTACATGCTTTTTCTAACAAAACTCTTTTCACACCAGCCTGAGCAACCTGTCAAAAATGGTCTTGTACTACACAGGTGTTTTTAGCTAGATGTTGATGAATGCTCTCTCTCTCAGTGGATTTTGCTGCTGGCACATGTCACCGTGAGCACATCACATCACTGCCAAAAGCGAAAGGGAGATCTACGGCCTGCCACCCTGAGGATTTACCCAGGATAAACCACAGCCCAACAGTTGCTCACACTTTTCTCCTCTCCTGTTTGAGTCTCTCGCTAGTTCCAACTGTCTGCTATAAAAACATGCATTAGCAATCCCCTAAAGCAGATTAAAGGCTGAAGCATCAGAGCAGGAGTCCTTTCTATTTCCCTGACTGCCACTCTCGATTACTCTGGCATGAACACTCAATCCACAGCTAACACACCCTGCTCTGTGTGCTCAATAGCTAGCTTAAAAACACGCCACAGACTAAAACATCTAAATGTGAAAATATCTAATGTGCCAGCATACACTTAATTCCATAATTTGTCAGTGCTGAAATGGCTCAGAACATAGTGATGGAGTGTTAAAGAGCTCAAACTATCAGCATAGACACAGAAACACCATTTATTCAGCTGGAAGGAAAACACGGTATTGCACTGATTTAATGCTTATTTTTCATATAATCTATAGTAATAAATTACAAAGAACTAAAAACCTGATTTTAAAAATGCACTTTTTTAAAGTGTCCCAATGATGGAAAAAGACTTGTATAATGCGAATCTTTTTTGACAGATAACCATTGTCTTCAACTTTTGCTAGTTTGAGAGATGACAGTGACACCTTTGCTTATGAATAATTTGTGACACCACATGAGTAAAGAGGGACCCCACCCCATGGTGCTTTTTGGATCAATTTCTCAGCTTGTTCCAGTCATCTGTAATTGCTTAATTGCACATACAGAAACAAAACACACATTTTTAAAATAGATTTGTCTTGGATGATGATTAAGAAATAATTATATAATTGTGACCAAAAATAACATTCTTTAAAATAAAACTGTCAGAAAGGGTTTTCTATTTTTTGTGATGCCCATGAAATCATTGTATTTGTTCCCTAAAGAACTATCCAATTGATTGTTCATAAAATAACAATTTTTGTAAATATGTGAGAGTGAAGAACCTTTTAAAGAACCCCCCACTTAACACTTTTGGAACTACTAATCTGATATATAATTTAATTGGTAAAATGTTTACATTATATGAAGATTTTTTAATTTTAAAAAGGGTTCACGCTCACACCTTATTTACACAAATGGTTCTTTGGTGTAATGTGATGTTTTTTCTATAGCATCAGTCTAAGAACCCTTTGTGTCCTTTTTTTTTTTTTTTTAGAAGAGAACAAGGTGTAATTTTAAAAGTGATACTATTTGTTGTCTACTGTCAAGAGTCAGTCAGCGATCACAGAACTTCCCGGCGTGTGAGATCTTACTATGGATAGAGGATTAATTGCAATCCAGTGGTCAGGTAAACCTTGGTCAGTTAAGCTGCTGTTTTTTTCTCCATACAACCAAGAAATCCAATCTTCCACTGGGATTTTCCAGGTGAGCCTTGCTGACGGATGTGTTGGCATTAAGAGGAAGAGTAGAGATTTCTTCTAATTGTGAGTTGCTTCCATGGACTACCGCACATGCTTGAGGAACCTGGTATAAAGCCAGCTTTGATCTTACACTACAATCTAATGTTTTAGCCCACAGAACTAGACTACATTCTTTTATTGGATAATTTGGAAACATAGTTTCTTAACCTTTGCAGACTTACACATTGGTTCTGTCTGTTCCTTCAGTATGAAATTTTCCATAAAGAAGTATCCATTTGCACCTTGTCTAATATCTCTGCGACTGCTGTGGCTGTTTTTAGGAGGGCGGAGTATGACTGGGTGAAAGGTGGGAGGGAGCAGAAAGGAGGACCTGCTTGCCATGGGTGAAGATGTGATTGGATTAGTGCTAAAAGTGGCCTCAGCAGATCCCGGGGCTCCTCTAGGATGATCTGTGTTTAGTATGGAAAGCTCCTAATCCAACAGAGAAGGCTTATTTAAAGAAAAAGGTCCAAGAATGTCCGTGACATCATCACCATGGTAGAACATGGTGCATTACTGAGATGTTGCTAGATACAGGTTGACAAATGATGTCTTAGAAGGCCTTGCAAATGGAAACATCAGACAGCACATAAATGTAGAGATTAGGGCAAATCGCCCGCACCAAAGTGGAAATGATGCGGATGCAGGAGAAGTAACAGCCAAGGTGAGCTGCAGCAGTGAACTCAATTGCTGCTTTGCAGCAGAAACTAGTCAGGGTCAGCCTCAGTCAAGATAACACTGTGGAGCTCTGATTTACTGCTCACCTAACTCTGCTATTGCGTGTAGACCTGCCATGAACCACTTTGTCTAGTGGTTAGGTGGTGAGGGTGCATAAATAATTCAGCCCAGAGGACAGGCTTCCTTTTCCTTATCCTTTAGTCTCGGCTAGTGCAGACAGTAAAATCTTTTCTCCATATCCAACACTTTGACTGAATTGTCCCTTGTTAATCATCACAGAGGAATCAGAAAACTTAAGAATCAAGTTTTTTTTTATTCTAAACTATGTTCAGGGCTTTTCTCCCCAAACTAAGTTCAGATGAAATCACCAAATATGAAATAAGAATATCTATATAAGAATATAAATATGTTCACATAATGCATTCTAAATTGATACATATAATATTAAATATGAGATCTGTTTGTGGACAGAATGCCTCGCCATGTTTGTATTCAAGGTGCATGGAATGCTTCACCATACTTGAATCTGAAAGTGTGTCTCAGTACTTAAGTGTAAGTGCAAATTTCTTGGTGGGCACAGAAATCATTTCTTGCATTTTACATGAGATGGCTTCCTTCCATTAAAAGGGGCTTTAGTGAGCATTATAGTGCTAATCCCTGGTCCCTTAGTAACCTCTTAATCTGGATTACGACATGTGCAGATCATCCTTCTGACTGGACGAGTGACCCTTTCGTTCAAGCTACGTTACACTTCATTAGCTCTTTACACTTCACATACTCCTCCAGGCTTTGCCTCTCTAGTGCATTCCCCCACCAGTTTAAATGACTAAGCCTCTGTACAGATGCCAGAGTAAACTGAACAGTAGGCCTTTTCCTGGCCTGTCCTCTCATTAATATGTCAGCATGAGTAAATGTTTTGGTGCCCCATGGTGCCAGTCAATACGATCCTTCCTATTCCTAGGCATCAAACAGTGAATCCAGGGCTTTCATTTTCAACACATCAAATTCAGTAGGCAGGAATTCTATAAAATCAGAAATTACAAGAGCACTTTAATATGAGCACCATGGGCACTTTTTTTCCATTTCATTTTTAGACTTATTGCTCAGTAACTATCAATTACAGTCATGTGTGAAATAATTTACAGTCATATGATCCTCTACTGTGAGTACTGCTTTTTAAATGTTTGATGGTAGCGATTAATTGCACACATTTTAGATTCATTGGCGACGGAACTGGCGTCACTTTTCAAAATCATTAGTTTCGTTCCCCTACTTTTTGTTTCCCGGACAACGACTAGGACCCCCCACCCCCAGGACCCCACCCACCGAAAACAACCGAGACTTTGCACATGCAGGGTGATACAGCTGGCAAATGTGGATAGGAAGCTGACACAGGCAGAAGCCTGCAGGGACATGCTGTTTTTCTCCTCATGGGGCAATAGTTGAGATGGCTATGTTGTTATGCATGGGCGCAGCAGGTTAATGTGGAGCTTTTCCTCTATGTAGGTAAAACCTTCAGGGCTACCCAATCACTGTTGGCTCTGAGTCACCATGACTTTAATTGTATACCTGAGAGAAGTGGAACACTAAGCTCATTAAGGGTAGAACCGTAGCAATGTTTATTTATAATCTAGCAGATTTAAAATACTACAAGCAAATAAACATTGTGTTTAAGCTGATGGGTGTTTAAACTGGGGAGCCAGTTAACCATTCAGGTATAAAGTCTGGCTAAATTGTAAAATGGTACACAAAGGAGTAATTGAAGCTTATGGGTCCAATGTCTAGTTGTTTTTACTACCCTTTAATCATCTTCAACCTACAATACAGCAAACCCCCGCATATAGGGAAAAACTCAGTGCTGTTATGCAGTAAAAAAAAAAACAACAAAAAAACGAAATATACCCAAAATATGCTCCTAAAACTATTCAATTATTTTTTAAATTCACCATTATACATTACCCTGAAAGAAAATGTAAAACATAACCTCTGTATAGACTGTAATGTAATTCATGCATGGGCGTATTCTAAGGTATGCACTGTCATTTTCTTTGGTATAAGCAGGGTAAATACAGTAATGCATTCATTTAATTTATAGCAATAAAAATACAGGGCTTTAACAAGAACAAAACGAAAAACACGATAACACTTAAGACGATCCACAGTGGAAATTCTGGACTGCTGCTGTGTTGAAGGGCAGCAGCCAATCAACAGCTAGGAAAAACAATTAGCATTCTCGGACTGCCTACTTACAAACCTCCCACTTCTGAGTATAGCAAGGGATGAGTCGATGGGCATCAGCCAATGAGAAGCAAGTAGAAAAAATAGCACTCTTGGATTGGCTACTTTCAAACATTTGCAGTTTCCGCATTATTGCGCGTTAGACTGAATCTACGACTGCTGATCCGCGTTAAAGGCGAAGGTTTACTGTATATTAGGGGTGTGACGAGATCTCGTGGTACGTCTGGTCTCAAGACCGTGAGGATATCCTTGCGTTACTAAAAGCTGTGCCTGTGAAGGAAACGGAAAGAAATTCAGTTGGCATGAAAGGGCAAACAGCCCTCTCTCTCTCTGTATCTCTCTCTTGCGCGCGCTCTCTCTCTCGTGACTTTTCCAGAGTGCGCGTCCTTTTTATCTTTCTCTGTACCTCTCTCTCTTGTTCTGGAGCACGGATCCGGAGCGTGTGTCTCTCTCTCCCTTATGCGTGACTTTTCCGGAGCACGCGTCTCTCTATCTTGTTCTGTATCTCTCTCGCACGGATCCCCTTTCTCTCTCTCTCTCTCTCTCTCTCTCTCTCTCAGACACACATTCGTGACTTTTCCGGAGGATGCATCTCTCTCTCTTTTTTTCTTTCTCTGTATCTCTCTCTCTATCTTTCTCTGTATCTCTCTCTGTCTCTCTCTCGTGACTTTTCCGTATTTAAACCTCGGGTTTATCTTTACATTTTCTTTAAGGGTGATGTATTAAACTG
>JBBPDH010000018.1:6143887-6165049 GCA_037974565.1 Clupeocharax schoutedeni
TCACCTAATATGCTTAATTGGTAGTAGGCTTTCGAGCCTATACAGCTTGGAGTAAGACAACATGCATACAGAGGATGTCGTGGACAAAATACCCATTTGCCTAATAATTCTGCACTCCCTGTATGGGCCAGCATTTCTAAAGAATGCTTTCAGCACCTTGTTGAACCAATGCCACGTAGAATTAAGGCAGTTCTGAAGGCGAAAGGGGGTCAAACGCCGTATTAGTATGGTGTTCCTAATAATCCTTTAGGTGAGTGTATATCACATTTTATTGTAATTTCTGAAATTTTTTTTTATCATGTGTACTCATGAGCTTTTTCACATATGACCAGATACTTGGCAGAATGGATGACGTATGGCTACCCAAGTGCCAATGTTTGGCCTATGGACATCAAGCGCTTTGGAAATCTGCAGAGCAGCCGCACCTTTTTGCGGCACCGAGTGATGGAGGTCATGCGTAAGTAGTACCATACAAAGTTTGCCACAACATGTTTTAAGAAGGAAAAGCTACTGACAACACATGCTGATTCAAACATGTGTCATGTGCATGCAGAGGTATCTCAATGAATAAAGCCTAAATCCACAACCTCTTCTTTTTTTTTTTTAGTGGAATCTTCATTTCAAAAATCTCTGAGCCAGTGTGAGAGTAAAAATTTGCTGTTGAACAAAAAAAAAATCCTTGGATCATTTACAAAATTGTTCATCATAATTAGTTACTTTTAAGTTTACTGTATTTAGCAGACACTCTTATCCAGAGCCATGTACATCAGTGCTTTAAGTAGTCCACAACTGTTCTTAATACCTGTAAAGCTATACTTAAATCAGTAACAGCTTACACTCATTTGGTCAAGTGTAGCTCTTTTGAAGTTTCTGTATTATCAATATATAGTTAAGTCCTGAAAAAGCAAATGATGGTGGATAATGTTTTTGCATCCTGTGTACATCTGAAGTCTTCATGCTACATTATTCCAGCTGTTCATTGTGGTGCTGTGTTCTTTTTTGAAGAATGATTCAATTTTCCTCCATATACTTGTCAAAATATATAATAGTCTTTCCTTTATTGTGAGTGTGAGAGAATTTTTTCTATTCTGGATGCTAATAATTTTCCTCTTTCCCTCTTTGTTTTCCACCCCATTTCCCTCTCTGATGACTTTAGCCCTCCTGTATGAGCTGAAAGTTCCAAGGTGGGACTTCCAAACAGGCAGGCAGCTGCGTACCAGTCCCCTGTATGACCGATTAGACACCCAGGGGGCACGTTGGATGGAGAAGCATGGCTTTGAACGTGCCAAATATTTTGTCCCCGCTGGAAAGGGTGAGACCTTTTTACTTAGTTTGGTACTTTTTTGTCTATAGTCAGTTTGTATAGTTGTCTAGTCTTGCTTTTTTCTTTTTTGCCATTGTCTATGGGGCATATGGAGGCTAAAGAAGAATCTGCTTTGCCATACTCTTTGTCGCAAGCACAGCAGTTCTGTTAATTAAATGCTCCTTTTTTCTGCTCTCTACCTTCTCAAATCCAGATTTGCTGGCCTTGGATCAAAGCAAAACTTTCTACAAACCAGACTGGTTTGACATTGTTGGTGCTGAGGTGAAGTGCTGTAAGGAGGCAGTATGTGTCATAGACATGTCCTCCTTCACTAAGTTTGAGCTCACGGTGAGTAGCTACATAAAAATTTATTTTTTCTGTGTTTGACGGCTTTTTCAGTTTTCAGTGGTTTGCCTTAGTAGTTCCTTGTATTTATTATTATATTATTAACTTTATGTGCTCTTTTCTTGAGATCTCCTCAGCATGTGCTGGTTGTATTTTTATTGTCATTGCAATATTCATTTCTGCAATACGTGTCGGTGTGTATGCTAATAATAATTAGCTGCCTATTAGCTGCTTTAGTAGTGTCTGTCATGATGCGATCCTGTTTTTGATGAGGAGAAAAGAGAGTGCCCCCGCAGACCATCATAATTGCACGCAGGGTTTATTTACAAAAGGAAACAAAACAGAACAGAAAGCAGGATGCCTGAGCATACATATCTCTCCAGGACGGTGAGCTAGGGAATGCTATGTGAGGGTATGCTACCGTGAGGGACTGAACAGAAAGGCAAGTCTAAATACAGGCGAGGATTAACTAAGGACCAATCTAAACTCAGGATGTAAAGTGGGGGAAATAACCCAGGAGCGTGAGGTGATCAGTGTGGGATCAACTACAGGTGAGAGAGATCAGGTGATAGCAAGTCCCGTCACAGTCCGGGGTCTGTAGCAACCCTTGGTGGTTGCAAACGGGAACTGTCCCGATGTTCTGTGGCAAGCAGGCAGGAATCGTGACACATTCCTATATAACAAAATTTGCTCTTGAGTACACTTGGAAACTCCTGACTTTCTGTCCATTTCTCCCTGTTAGTCAAGTGGGGACCAAGCCCTTCAGTTGCTCCAACAGCTGTGTGCCAATGACCTGGATGTTCCTGTAGGACACATAGTCCACACAGGCATGCTCAATGAGAGGGGCGGTTATGAGAATGACTGTAGTGTGGTGCGCATCAGTAAAAACAGGTCAGTGAACACGTTTTACTAATTTCTGTATTAACACACCTGTTTCAGCTGCTTTTCTGATTGGACTTTGATTAAATATATTTTCTTTAGCTAAGTGTCAGTGACCTAAAAGGGCAACGGGCCCTATTTCCAATTAGGCATGGTTATAGAGCAAGTCTAAATTTACCAAAATGGAATAAATTATATTTGATCTCTTTATTGGTATATTATGTCCTGAAGAACTTTAAATTATGTCATGTGTCATCTGTGATTCTTTTTGTGTGACACCTTAGTTTCTTCATCATCTCACCCACGGATCAACAAGTGCATTGCTGGTCTTGGATCAAGAGTCACATGCCCAATGATCCGCAGCTTCACCTTGAGGATGTTAGCTGGAAATACACTGGTGAGAGAGAGAGTCCTGATTTCCCATGAATTTGGAGCTTATTTTGATTTCATTAACTTTTTTAAGTAGTTAATTAAAAAAGATTAGATTACAGTTTCTTCTCTTTGACGTGACACCCACACACCCCCTGCAGCTCTTAATCTCATTGGCCCTCGGGCGATGGATGTGCTATCAGAACTCTCCTATGTTTCTATGACTCCAGAGCATTTCCCCTCCATGTTCTGTAAGGTGAGTCGCAGCATTTTCTGTGTGTCCATTTTTTTTGCTCTTAATAAAACAGCAAATTGGATCCTGTACAGATGATTTTTGTTTGGAGTCCAGAAATAATAACGCAGTCTAAAAATAATAGCAACAGTGGTTCCAGATGGAAATGTCACCTGTAAACATTACATTAGTGTTACATGTTTCTGAAAGCATGTTATGTTCACTACAGGAAATGAGTGTTGGCTATGCCAATGGAATCAGGGTAATGAGTATGACTCACACTGGAGAGCCAGGCTTTATGCTGTACATTCCTATAGAGGTGAGTTGCAAATGCACTTGCTGCATTACCTCCTCACCTTGTACTGACTTTAATTTTTGTCATTTAATCTGTTTTCCCAGTATGCACTGCATGTGTATAATGAGGTGATGTCCGTGGGTCAGAAGTATGGCATTCGTAATGCTGGCTACTATGCCCTGCGTAGTCTCCGCATCGAGAAGTTCTTTGCTTTCTGGGGACAGGATCTAGACTCTTTCACTACGCCCCTTGAATGTGGCCGTGAGTTTCGTGTCAAATTTGATAAGGTTAGTAACAGTCTGCAGTAATATTCACTTTATTCAGTAATATATGATACTACTGATTATCAGTTCTTAATGAATTATTGACATATTGCTGTCTTTTTTCTTGGGCTGTCCTTTTTTAAGATCATTTATCTTAGAATAATGTTCATACCCAACTCATTTATTAGTTGTGTATGAACAAAAAAGCATCAGTAGTGCCACAAACAAGTCGGAGCCCATTAAGAACCAAGTCCATTAAGCTGTCTTTGTAATAAAAAGCTTAACTGATTACTGTTTTGATTAACTGATGAGATCCACAGCTACTTTACCAAACATATAAAATCATATATAAAACATTGTACCATTATAGCTAGTGAATTTTCAAGTATATCTAAATAGTATTTTTCCTTTGTGCTGAACCAGAGTCTTGTGCATTTGAAAATGTATTTATAAAAACTGATCACCTGTCAAGTTGGAATATAAACTCTTTTTTTCTCTTACTGTCACTCTGACTGTCTGTCACTGTCTCTCCATCCTCAGCACACAGATTTTCTGGGTAGGGATGCTCTTCTACAACAACGCCAGGAGGGAGTGACCCGCCGCTTCATCATGCTGGTCTTGGAAGACCATGACACAGAACTGGACCTCTGGCCGTGGTGGGGTGAGCCTATCTACCGCAATGGAGAGCTGGTAGGAGTGACTACAAGCAGTGCCTACAGCTATACTTTGGAACGCCATGTGTGCCTGGGCTTTGTCAGCCCACCCAGCCAAGATGGCACCCCATCTGTGATCACTCCTGACTTCATCAACCGTGGCGATTATGAGGTGGATATTGGAGGCCAGAGGTTCCCAGCCAAAGCCAAACTGTACCCCTTCAGCTCGCTTTTCGCCCAGCAGAGACGGCGCAAGGATGACATGGAGCTGAGTAATTTTCAGGGCAAGTAAGAGGCAGACCTCTTTTAGATGACAGACCCATATTCAGTGTAAGTTTCCACATTAATGAATTTGTAGTACGGCTCTTAATACCAACACTCTCAGTGCCAACCTGTCTCTCATGTTGCACAATCAGTTCTGTTAATTCTGTCATTTCTTGCTTTGCCTCCTAAGTGCAATAACTGTTACACACCAAATGATCTACCAGGATCCTCACTGCTGTATACATCTAGACTTGTGTGTTTGGGCTATACTTGTTTTATACTTGTTTTGTGTTTATTGTGAGAACCCTCTCTCGCTCTTTGTTATTCGTCTTCTAGGATTTCAGATTCAGTGGTATTAGGGGGACTACTCTGGATTTGAGCTGTCAGACACAAATCTTTGTTGAGTTTCTGTCTGATCTTTTCCCATTTCTTAAACGCACAAATAGAGCTAAAGCACGCGTTTTTCTTTTGCAGAGGAAGAACCTGAATAAGTGATGAGCTTAAGATTGTAAGTCTCTTTATCTGAACTAATACCATTGACTGCAAGGTGACTTACAGATTAGGGTTTGGAGTAGAGTGTCTTGACTATTGTGTGCTCGCAGATGGAAAAAAGACTTGTGAGCTATCTGAGGCTTTTCTGGTGGTAGAATGAAAAACAGGGTAACAGGAGAAGGCAAGTCTACTTGATAATTATCATAGTGATCTGTGTGTTTGTTGTCTTCCTCTTTCAGTGAAAACCATCGGTAAAGTTTTTGTGTATACATTTTGGTCTTGGTATATGTTCTCTGTGTAGGTCTCTAACCAAGCACCAAGCCATTTTGAGTATATTTCACAAAAAGGGATGTATTTTTATATGGACAGTGTAAGAAATGATCCTTTTTGGTATGTCAAATTTGTACAGTACATTTAAGGTTTAAGATTCTTCTTCATGGATATTATTTACTCCTGTTAGGAGATGTATGTCTGCAAGTAAATCAACTTTAATTTAAAAGCACATTTCAGAGAGGCTGTTGCTGTCAGTATGAAAAGCACTTTTAGTTGATCTTTATAAATGGGGCTTCTGACTTGAAGTGATGTGACATCATAATTTTATATGATTTATTTAAAAAGTCACTGTCTGGGTGATGCTGACAAAAACTTGTTTGGAAGCCAGCACTGTGTGTGTGTGCGTGCGTGCATTCATGTGATGAGGCAGGGGCAGTGTATATAGTACATGGAATGTGTCTGTACAAAAATCAAGTTTTCATATCTAAATATCATTTCTTACATCTATTCAGTGCATAAAATTGCACAAGTGTAAAATGAATGATGCACCTTAAATCTTTCTTTATCAAGACACTCTTTTTAAACACTTTTATGAAGTCGTTGTACTTTGGTTTGACAACAAAATGTTTTTTTTTATCGTTCAGAATTAGTATATTAATTAATCATTGTTATGTAGATCATAAACATCTTAACTTGAATAAGCAATTATAACAGAAAGGGACAACAAAGATGTTACACATGATCAATTATTATATATTCAATCAGAAATATCTGAGGTTCACTTTTATAGATGAATATGGGTGCATATTAACACTAAACTATATGTTAACTGCTTATTAAGAGTTTTAAGATGTTTATGGGCTAAATAACACCTGAATAGAGCGTTTACTTCGGTGTTTCACATGCAATTGAAGGTTATTACGTTAAAGGTGTGCTAATAAATACCCAATTTCTGAACCTAAAAAAAAATATGTGCAATACAAGGTAATTGAAGACTTGTGTTTGTTGCACACTTTCATTCATACTTGTGGCAGGTTTTGCAACTTCTTGTCCTGACTAATTATCTGGTGAGGTACAGCTCAGACTTTAGATAACTTAGTATCTCACTAATTGTCTCAAGTGTAACAGAAGAGATATGCTCTGTTTGCGTATGTGTTTGTGTGTGAGCAAGAGAGAAAAACAGACAGGGAGACCTTTCTTTGACGATCAGTAAGAAAACATAAGACTGTTCTACCAAGAATGATCATTTCTGCTTGCTCCTTTGCAACAAATAATGCAGCCACCACACCTAAGTTTTACAAATCTCGTTACAAATAAACCACTCACACATAGGACACAAACCTATTTTTGTTTAGTAGCTGAGCATTCTATATACATGCAACATACCTTGAACAAATTAAATGAAAAAAATAATTAAATGAAAAAAAATAATTACCAGCCTATTTTTCCAGATCACATAGAGGAAAAAATATAGACTTGACATAAAAAATAGCACATCATGGCTCCTCTTCATAACTAAGTTCTTGGATTTGTGGACTTCACTAAAGGAAAACAATATTCTCCATCAAGTGGACTCAACTTTCTTGTGTATGGATCATCACAGGACTTTTTTTCAGTGTAGATTTACAGGGATCCAGACTCTTTCAGAGGAAAGTTTTAACACTATGCTCTGTGGTAGGAGGCATTATAATCCTCATAAATGACTTCTTGTCCAATATTGTATTGATTGTTTTGGTAATTATCATCTTCCCTGATTTTTTTTTTTTTTTTGACCTGACCTGCATCTCCAGGACATAAA
Source organism: Clupeocharax schoutedeni (assembly GCA_037974565.1). Taxonomy (NCBI): domain Eukaryota; kingdom Metazoa; phylum Chordata; class Actinopteri; order Characiformes; family Alestidae; genus Clupeocharax; species Clupeocharax schoutedeni. The sequence goes on from JBBPDH010000018.1 coordinate 6,151,054, forward strand.
TGAGTAGGGAAATTAGATTGTCTTCAGGCAGTTTTTGTTTCATTACCAAGCCATTAGACACAAGTTCCAGCATCATCTCCTTAGCCAGTGCATCCCTGAAAATCACTTTCATCCAGTCATCCACACTCGATGATTTCCTTTTCTATTGTCCACTGTGACACGTTCATGTCTCCTATGGTCTACCTTCATGTTTTCTTTTCCATTTTGTTCAACAAAGTGTTTTTTTTGTACAACAAACCACACCCAGTTTGTTGCTTTGCAAAGGAGTTTTATAACCCTTTCCTTTATTTCAGTTGACACCGCTTTTGTCTAGGTGTGGTGATTCCATCATTTTTGCTAGAAATTGTGAAGTACTTATGTAATCATCCTAACATAAGTGCTTGTGTTTGTTAATGGGTCTCAAGGAGGCTGTAAAGTGCATGTTGGGTTATTTTTTTGCCAGTGTAAGCTGTGGTGCAGAATGCAGAATTGCGTTTTAAACATTTAAAGCATTTAAAATATAAGTTTGATTTGAATTTCTAGATGGCTCTGCAGACAGAAACTAATGAGTTGAAGACCAGCAGCATTTAACCACTAATTATGTAGTAATTCCACCACTTCAGACTGCTCAGCATGCCTTTGGGGTAATCGGTCTAACTGCATTGTACTGCGGACCTTATACCGCATAATAATTACATACAATTTCGTTTTCATACATTATGAACACCTTACGCATGACTTGGTTATCAGAAGGGCAGAAATGTAATTGACAGGGACAATTTGACATTTTATTTTCTTTACAGAGTGTGGTTGTGAAACGCATCTGTGTAGCTGTACATTAACTGAAGGGTTGATAAAGAGAATAGACACTTTATTGTGCATCTTATGTGTATTCTGAAAATGTGCCTTTAATTTAGAGGGCTGTGAGAAAATGTCAGTTGTTTCAAATGAAGTGTGTGAGGACAACAGAATAAATAAAATATATTAGCTTAAGATTTCACTTCCTCTTCCTTCAGAGATGGATCTTGCCGTGACTGAGTTTTCTAGTAGGACCAGTTAATGTTTTCTGATGTGCCGAATTGTAGTTCAGCTGACGAACTTATGACAATTAGATAATTTCACATAGGAAGGAAGAAAAACAGCATCCATCCCATTTGAAAGGTTTTCTCATTGGAAAGTGGATGTTTTCCTTGTTTGGGTTTGGTATGAGGTTGATTTGCTGTCGTGCTCATGGGTGATCTATATGCCCAAGCATTCACTGTTTTGTTAATACCATTTGTGAAAGAGGATGAGAGTAAAAGTTTGCAAGGTTCAGAATTGGGCTATTAATGCATATCTAGACAGTTATTTTTCTCACTACCAGTAATATTTTTATTACAGTTATTCATGAATAAGAAATTTCCAGTTTCAGTCACTTGTGTTAAGCATGGAAGGCTGTTAGGAGGCTGTGTCTGAGTGAGAGATGTATTTATTGTGCAGGATTTATGCTGACTGATCTGTGATGATCTATTAACCACATACATGTTGATATTTATGAAAATACGGATTTGAAGATGGGTAAAATCTGTTGTAGATGGGTTAAAAAAAACGGCAGTTCACTTGGAGTATCAAATATAGTGTGCTGTGTTGTTTACTTTTTTACTCCAGATTTTGGCTGCTGTTATCTTCTGAGTGAAACTCCTGTTCACCTTTTCTTCTATTATTCTCCAGGAGACATAATTCATCTTTGCCCCACTGTATTTTATGTATTTAAAATCTATTGTACAGATGTGTTGTTGTTGTACCCGTATTATTAATAAAACGAACGACCCTTTGTCAAATGTACACTTGTTTTTTGTTTGTTTTTTTTTTTTTATCAAATGGGTTTCCCGGCTCCTGCTTTTCCTTTGGGGGGCAGTATTGCTCCTTGGCCCTGGCTCAGCTTCTAAAATCTCTTGTTCATATACTTGATGTGCTCCACACATCATTTGATCATATGTTTAGAGAATGTATTCTCAGTTTGTCCCAGTCCCGTATTCAAATCCCAGTATACATTTATCATTAGTATTAATGCATTATTGGTCTCTTGAAATATGTAGCTGTCACAGTCTGTATTCATTTTTGAGTTTATTACCCTATGGTGTGATTTCCATTTTGCAAGCACTGCACGTTTTTTATTAAACTTATACTTCATTTTAGTCTGACGGGTCCAGCGGTTTGCTCAGTCGCAGGAAAACTTTATAAATTGCTTCCTCAGATTGTACGCTGTCAGGACTATAACATCGTCTTGTTAACTTAGGCAAGGCTTAAAGCTATTGAGATCTAGCTTCTGAGAATTCGAAACATTGTGTGTGTGGTAGGTCTCAAATGGAGATGCAGATTGACTAGGTGATTAAGTATGTACCAAATCCCTACACATATTTTTGCCTTAACAAACTCTTCTTGAGTTGCTTACTGTGTTATAGTAAGGAAACACACCATCATGCAGGACCTTTATGTTCCGGGACCAGCTGACCTAAACAAATGACCTTCTATAATACAACTTTATCCTTTGACATTCATTAAATCTATTTTCCATCCATTTTAATTGCCCCTGTAACTTTACTAATGGCCCATCATACTTGTTTTTTCTTTTCCTCTCAAGTTCAGAAGTCCTCAATTCCAGCTGTGGAGGGACAGAGTGCAGCACTATTTGAATTTTCTGCTGTAACTAATTGCAAACAAATTAAATTGTAACTAACTGGTGAGTTAAATCCAGAGTCTATGAGCAGAAAAATGTGCTCTGACCCTCCACGACCGGAACAGATGACCACTATCTATTCTATCCAAGGGGCCTATCCTGATCACAGTTTGAAGTAGGACTTGCATCACCCCCTTTCCACCTTGCACATGAAAAAGATCCTGATAAACCAGAAAAGCCTTGGTTAAATGCAAAAAATGTAGCTTTTCATCAGACTTTGAATCACTGGATACCGCTCTTACTATCGAAGTTTCTTTAATGCTTCTGCCATATTCATTTGGTCCTGTCACTGCTTGGAACGTTCAAGAGATTTGGTTTCAGTGCCTTCCACATTACAGTGCTCTATATGTTTTTCCTTTTTTCTTCCTTTGGTGTAGATTTTCAGCAGGACAGGTCCAGACCCTCCAGACTGGCAACATGGCTTGTCCTCCTTTAAATCTGATCCAGCTCTGTAAGAGCACCTTATTGGATCAGATCACTAGTGGCTTTGAGGTCAGTGTGTGTGGCAGAGGGAGGCTGTGCTGTGCCAGGTTTCTCTTCATGCTGTGGGAAGACGAGTGTTGGATTACTATCAGATACAGGTTAGTGGGACAGGGCAGGTGCTCTGATGAGTTTGTTCTTTCTTTACTCCCCCACTCTCTCATCTCTGGCTGGCCTATGCAGGGAGGTGGGATTAGATTATGAAAGAAAGATGAGGAGAAATAGACTGGGGCAAATAGTCTATGTAGGAATTGTAGGAATAAAGAATAAGCAACAGGTTAGAAGCTTTCCTGATGCCTATAGTATCCAGCACTTATATCCAAGTCTTAAATAGTGCTACTCAGCATTCAGTACATTGCAAATTTACATTGGCACTGTTTTCCTTTCTCTTGTCTTTAGTGTTTTATAACTGTACTGTACACTATACGCAACATGTGCATTGTATAGCCATAGTGTGGCTATAATGATCTATTTTTAATTATGCGACTATGAATATATATTGTTTTCATTACTGTAAGACTTAAACATTGTAGGATCGTATAACGGACACTTTCATGAATGAGTGATAATGTGAGTGTATAGAGCAACACAAACTTCCACAAATGCAGTATTTTGTAGCAGCTGTTTCTAGACAAGGCAAACTTTAACCAAGCAAAAATCTTGTTTGACTGAATGACTAAACCTCGCAATTCCATTTTCTGTGTAGAAAAAGGTTGTTCTTAATTATGCCTAATATTTTTGCATGTGCCTATAAGGCCTTCAACCTGCATACTTTCAATAGTACATCATTTAAACCTAAAACCTAAAGAGAAAAACTTCTCAGTAGGCGGAATGGAACCCCCGACCACCCCTTGCTGGTGCATCATGATGTTTCCAGATATCAATGTGTCCTGAATTACATGATGAAGTATGCTTACATGAGTAATTCACTAATGCTAACAATGAATGCAAGACAATAGTCACTAATAAGCATTATTCAAATAACATTGCTGACTACCCTCCATTCATTCTAAGCAACTTTTGGTTGAAGTATTCAGTTAATATGAACAGAGACATCAATTAACATTACTAAATGTAATCAATTTAACTGTATTAAAAAAAGATGTTACAGTTGAGTCTCCTGTGGTTAATCAATGGTTCCTACTATTCATAAAAATGTATAATATTTCATAAAAAATATATAACTATGAATCATATATATCAACCATCAAACTATTGTAGCAATAGGTCACAAGAAGGTGTGGTGCTAAAACAACAACAAAAGGATTATCTACACTCGTCATGAATGCAGTTTTTTTGATTGACATCTCAGGGAGACAGAACATGGGGATGGTTCACCATTCAATTTGCACTTTAGCCCCCTCATTTCTTCTTCTCTCACTCCCTTTCTCTCTGTTCTACATATCAGGATAGGGTGGCAGAAATGCAGTCAGATTGTAAGATAGTTGGAGTGAATGTGGAGTGAATGAGGGGGGAAGAGCCTTTTCAGCATGGAGAGACAGCTTTGACAGCTGAAAAATAGGAGGCCCTCTGCAGAAACAAAAAAAATGATGAGAGAGGGATGGTGTGCATCTCTCTCTCTCTCTATTCAACCTATTCCCAGTCAGTCACAACTATTCAGCCATCAGTTATTCTCACACTCCGTCCTTTTCAAAGATCTTGCCACAGCTACTTTCCAGTGCCATGTAAATGCGCACACACTAGCAGACGACACCCCATAAAGATCGTGCAGCTATGTGCACCCCAGCAGATTGGTTTATGCAGTACATCTTCGTTTGTTTAGCTATTGTCCATTTGCATTGCTTTATTATGGTTTTTCTATTCCAAACTGAGCTTAGCTGGTGTGTGTCAGAGGGGTGAGGGTTTGGCATATGGCTGCTTTATGGGATGCTATGTTTCATGGGAGTGAAACATTTTTACCCTCACCCACAGACATCTCTTAGCTATTTTGAGTCAAAACTAAAACCTCTTCTTCATGTCAATACACACACTTTCTCATATACGTGTCAGCATTTACGACGAGAGAGGCAGTGGAGGGATACCACACATGGCTCAGATTTATCACATCTCACCGGCTATCTAAATATACCAGAGAGCTCTTCTGTTTTCACTCTTTCCCCTGCATAAATACGCACTAATCGCTGGACTGCATGAACACAGTGGCTCTTTGATTGAAGCCTCTGCTCACTGCCTCACAGTTGAAAAGCACAGCTTTATGTTCTAGGCCTTATGTTCAGAAGATAGGTTACTATCATTCTTTTCCTTTACTGGACCAAAAGGTTTAAGGAAATTTTCTTGACATGAAAGTTTAGTTCTGTGAAAGACCTCAACATTATGTGGATGTCAAAAATAAAAAAAAGGTTCTTAACACTCATTTTTAGGGAAATAAACATGGTTATTCTAAGGCAATGGTCACCAACATTCACAGTTCAAATTAAACTCAAATGTAACTTGCTTCATCCAGCTAACTAAGCGGACCAATGGTGCGGATATAACATGTTCCGCCAGGGTTGGAAATAGTTTTCTGGAAGATGGATGTCCAAGAGCAGGGGGACTGCTGTTTTGTGTCATTGTGCCAAAACCTCTGACTTCTGATTGTCTGCCATGTATTGTGATTCAGGCTGAAACACTCTTTATAACTTCATATTTTAATTTGCTTAATATGCTTAAATAGCTGAATGCTACAAATGCAATGCATGGGATGGTGGGATAAATATGATCCTAATTGTGCATTTGGTTTTTGATGATAGGGTCCCTTTAACTGAGTGCTAGTTTATTTTACCAGCATGTGAATCGTTATAAAATGTTAATAAATATTAGTGCTGGGCTGTTATCGGCGTTAACATGCTGCGTTAACGTGAGACAAAAAAAAAATCGCCGTTAATCTATTCACAAAGTTGGGTTGAGAGCTGGGTCTATACAACGCAAGTCATGATGACTTTCACCTTGATATTTTAGCGCAGATGTATACCTAGCTGAATTGCAATGTAGGGGGCGAGAACGAGTCTTCGAACCTGCCTACTGTGAAACAGGGACGTCACAAGGACAGAAAGACAAGGGAGGCTTAGCCCCTGAGTTGTAGGAAGGAATTAGGGCTGAAAACTTTTCACCAAACCTTTCCTTTCACTTAAGGAAACAAGTAAAATTAAGCAGTGAACAGCTATGGACACTCATAGTATTGTTCTGTTGAACTGAGTACAAACGGCGCTACCAGAGAAATATTACTAATCGGGCTCTGGTTGCTACTCGCTAACATGCAGCGCTTTGTAGCTTCGCCTGGGTAATGTTAATCTCATTTTTGATGGAAAGTGAAATTGGCAGCAAGATCTCCCTTCTAATGTTAAGTTATAAAAATCCTGTGTTACGCTTGCCAAGTTGTTTTTGTAATTTAAGTCCAAAGTTTTCACAGAGCCTTTTTCTTTTTCATTACACTGCAGGCAGCTGTAACTACAATCCTGATAGCTGCAGCCTTCATCGTAACTTCCTGGCCAAATCTTTTAAAATGTCCAGCAATGTCACACACAACAGGATCAGCTGCCCTTTCACATAATCCTATTTCAAACTAGAAAAGTAGATATTGCTTATACAAATGTGACAAGTCCCATGAGTTGCCCATTGTTTGCAGATATGAGCCCTTCTGCTGGAATTCATGTCTGAGGCTCAGCCGTGCTGGGCCTGTCCAAAGCTGGGGGTACTGGTTAAATTCCCCAAAGAATTCCTCTCTCCATTTTCAGAAAACACCAACAGATGGATGACACTACAGAATCAGGAACGTCCTGTTTTCCTTGGAGTGCACTGAGGCATTGACAAATTTGCTTGTACAAACTGCAGGCTAAAAGCATGGAACCAAACAGATGTTTTACAAACAAAATGTTTTACAAAATATTTCCTGAATATTTTACAATTAATTAAATGTGCCAACAACCAACACCGCATATTTTGGGATCTAGTTTAATCCCTAAAGATTTTTATATACTACTTTGCAATGATGCTGTCATACTCTAATTGGCTGATAACAGCTCTTTACATTGAGTGTTTTTAATGCTTTTCAAACTCCCACAGAACAACAGCATAGAACAAACCCTTTTGTTCTATGTTAATGAACACATGACTGTCCATAAAGCGCTGAACAAATAAATTGTTTGTGTGAAGTTTTACGTTGCTTCCCAAATTTGGCACATAATATATGGTGCTAGAGCAGTATGAGGAGAGCAAGGACCTACTGGCAAATGTCCATAGGCTGGAGAAAAATGCAGAGAAAAATAAATACATTTCAAACTATTGTGTAACATGTTTATGAATCAAAAGCTTCAATTTACATGCCATGCTATCTTCAAAGTGATATAACCCCTTACTAAACCTTAAGGCCTATCATACAGTAACTTCTATAAATTACTATTATGAAACTAAAATGTAAGTTATGTAGTTAGAGTGAGGATCCACTGATTGGTCCTTGGGTTTAAGAGGTTAATCACTGATACAGGAAACAGTCATTAAATTCCTTTTAAGCCCATGTGAACTCCCAAAGCTTCCCGATTTAGAACTCGTATTGTGAAATGAAGAGTGTGATCTTGGTGATGTAGCGACCAATCTGCACCCTTCTCTCCAACTCGCTCATTTCAACCTCCACCTCCAGAGTGGCAGGGCCTGGGATGGGGCTGACTAGTAGCAGCTGACCAGTCTGCCGGTCCGAGCGCTGTACGGTGAAGTGTCTGCGACTGCGGCCACCCAGCAAAGCAAAGCGGAGTGTGTCTCCCAGCACGCGCACAGCTGACACCCGGAACATGACCCGTGGGGCGGACAGGTTAGACACCAAGGACATGTGGTGATAGGACACCGAGTTGGGAGCCTGTGAACAGGCCTTATTGTCCACAAGGCAGGGGTTCCTCTCACAGCGCCTGGATTAACAAAAGTAAAAGAAGCTCAATTACATTGTAAACTGCCCATTTTTCTATAATATTTGATTATCATGTACAGTAGTCTACCATGTGTAACATTGTGTAATTTTCATATCAGATGCTAAAACATGTACAATATATTATTATGATGTGCAAGGCTTACCATTTTCAATATCGTGTGCGGTTCTCTTATTGGGTGCTAAATCATTTAATTATGTTTAATAGTCCTTCCATGTGAAATCACTACTAATGTCAATATACATGAAAAAAATATTGGTGATATTGTATTATGAGTTTTTTTGCAGAGATTTATTCAGAATTATATTTTATATTCTTGTCTTTGTGTGACTGCAGGTGAAACATGAGCAGTTTTCTAGAGGATCAATAAAGCTTTCTGATTCTGACTTTCATAGTTATTCAAAACTTTCCTGCAAATGCACATTTTACTATGTAAAACTACAACTCCTTAAGTTCATCTTTAGACCAAAATGTCATTCTTGCTTTTGTCTAAATAGTGATTTGACAGTTTTCGTTTCCAAACTACGGATGCCCGCACATGTTGAAATCTAAAGGTGTCTTATGCACCAATTTGAGCATATATATGATTGAGTTTGGTCTTATTCCTAAGCAAGGACATCTGTCAGTTATTCATTCTGTTCTGCAGCAAATCAGCAAGATATAAACAGCTGGCTTTAAAAAAAAATTCAGTTGTTGGATAAATTAAATCTATACATCTGTCATTTTTTAGTTCCACATGAAGCCTGGCACTAGGTACTTGCTGCTGCATTCTCTTCATTTCAGTTTATGCATGGTATTCTCGGTTTTCTCAGTCTGAGACACAGTGGCTGCCTCACTTGTAGATGGCTCAGCCTCAGGATCTTCTTTCAAAAGGCCCTCTTTGTAACCATTTATCCATGATGGATGAATTCCACATGGCCAAAAAGGAAATGTTTACATGATCCTGCTAGCATGTTGCCAGACCAATCAACTAGCTGGATATAAATATGATGTTTTATTTTTGCCAATAATTAAAACAACCTTAAAATGTCATATTTAAGTTACATTTTGGTTAAACCTCTAACATTTTTTTTACAGTTAAAAATGCGTAAAAGACCTCTAGCAGTACCACTGTGACTAGAAGGCTTACAACAACAGGTGTGTGCAAAAGTCTGTCTCAATCCAGTACACCATCCTTATTCAGTATTCTGTATGTTGTACACTTGTTTTAAACTGCAGCCTTGTCAACTTATAGTCTCACTAAAGTCAACAACACATACTTACGTGGGTGAGGTTTTCACATAGGTTGCATTTCGGATGCGTGGGCACTCCACCTTGACACACTGAAATCCTCCATAAGTGTTGACACACAGCTGATCACGGGTGCAGTTGTTCTGCCTCGTGGCACACTCATCAATATCTATAAATAGGAACAGACAGGGTACGTATATGTAAAAGAAAAAATATGCTCTCTTTCTCCACTTTAAACAGGAAAACATCAGTGCACATGGTCAAAGCCTGAAGCCAGCATTTCTGTCAGTGTGGTTGAAAAAAATGAGTGATCATGACTCACCTCTGCAGCTACGGCCATCTCGGGTCACGTTGTAGCCCACAGGGCATGTGCAGCGGTATCCACCAGGAGTGTTAACACAAGCATGTAAGCATAAACGACCTGCCTGTCCATTGTGGAATAGTTCACACTCATCAATGTCTGAAAAAATCAGTAAAACAGTGCGCAGCACTTCACTTAAACTCTGCATAACACTGACAAAAATCATGACAGATTATGTTCATTACTATAGCATCATATAGCTTATAGAGTCATGCAGCTATTAAGAGTTATGGCAGATGTGTATGCAATATTTGTCATTTGTTAGCATGGGACAAACTGTTATTGTAATGTAACTGGAGTCAAGTAAAATACAGTATTATCAAAAGTTTGCAGATTCACAAGAATTTTTTATGTGCCCTATCATCCTTGATCTAACTTTTTTAATCAATGTCACAAGGAACCATTGCTGCAGTTTTAAAATGTACACATCTGAAAACATAACTGGAAAAACAGCCCATTTTAGTATAATTGTTTAAGTGACGTCATATAAACCTTGTTCACTCTACAGAAGTTTGGCTCACCCATTGAGTGCTTTTGTTATAAAAAAAAACAGGTAGTGACCATTAACATAAATCTGTCTTAAAGGCACAAAAATAGCCTATTAAATATTCAGGGATAAACAAAGGGCCTGATGAAAGACATATATTTTTTCAAAGCCACATAAATGTCCTTAGTGTACCGCAGGGAAAAAATAAAACAGAAAAAGTATTATACAAGCCCTTTAAGAGGTCCTTAAGTTCGATCAGGATGGTTAGAAAGGGCAAACCAAAAATGTGGATGCAAAATGCAAGATGTGGATGCTCTAGAACAAGAACTGGAAATCACTGAGCAAACAGAACATATTTTTAACCAAGTGATGCAAGAGTATGTGATATTACTTTCATCATTAAAGTTTCATTGAATTTTCAGTTTTTTTTTAAAATCTACTCTGTGGCACTCACCTGTGCAAATGCTGGTGTCCCGGCCTGAAATTGTGTATCCCGCTTCACAGGTGCAATGGGTGGTGCCCTGTACCTGACTGCATTTGGATGGTCGCACAAACAGAGATGGCGTCACTAACGGAAATGAGGTGGCAGCCGCTGCTCCAGCGGTGGCAGCAGATGTGTTGGTTAAGGTGACAAAAACTGGAAGAGGAAGGTCATGCATTTGAAAGGTTAGCCTGCTCAAGTGTATGCACTTGATCTGAAAATTTCTACTCTATGAAAATGGACAGTCGTAACTATAGCTATATGATGCACGTCTATCAATTTTTTTTTAGTTTAGTTTGATTATTACAGTGTCAGAAACTACACAAATAAGCCTATTTGAATTGTTAAACAGCTAGAAGCAAGAAAATGTGATAAAAGAACCCTACAGTTTCTGCATTGCTAAATTTGAGGGATATAAGCTTCCATTAAATGAAAGCCATTTTAACCTTGTAGCTCCAGGTCCCAATTAAAGAAGCAATCCTTGTACATCAAACATGTTTGGGCACACTGACTCCATGAGGTGAATAGGTAAACAACATACAAAGTAGAATTGTGTGCAAAGCTGCAAATATCTCAGCATCATGATTCTGAGCCGGTCACAGTGTTTGTGGCGGCCTCAAACATGTTGTCTCACTAAAGAGAGCAAATATGAGACCAAAGGACAGTTGCAGTAGTGGGTGGAGGTCAAGACGCATTTAAAAGTCCATTAGCCAATGTGAGTAAGTGTGTGTGTGGGCGTGTGTGTCTGTGTGTGTGTAGGGTGGAGATGTGTATGTTCTTCTTATGTCTTTGGCTGGTTTCAAAACCTAAATGAATCCTGCATTGGTTTTTGCTTACATTCCCTTGACTCCAAGCTTTCAAAGGTATTCACTGTTACCATACATTCGTGCTTGAACACTCTTCGATATACACACAGGTTTTCTGCTTACAGAACAAGAAACAGAACAAGTAAGAATGCACTTACATGTAGGTGTGGGAGACTGACAAGTCGACCCAGCCCACCCTTTGGCACAATCACATGTAAACCCATTCACTTCATCCGTGCATGTACCCCCATTGGCACACGGTGAGGAGGCACACTCATCTATTTCTGAAGAAGCAAAGGGATTCAGCCATTAATCCAGGACTAAGACCAACCAGATGCATACAGGCATACAGTGCACTGTTTTAAAAAAAAACACACAGCATCTGTGAACTGGAAAATGAAAAAGTCCATGTAACTTTATACCACTGATGCAAAGATTAGGCAAAGTATGCACAGCGCTCTGCGGTTTCAGAGAGAGCTTTCTCTGGTGCTGATGGAGCGTTTGTCAAGCACAATCAAAACGCTGGCCTGCTGTCTGGAATTAAATGGTCTGTAAAACAATGCATGGGGCCAAGCTGAAACATTCTGTGGAGATGGGCACCGAAATACAAAAGGCAAACGAAACTCAATCGTGCTGAGATGCTTATGAAATCGAAAACTTTTTTCCTGGGGGGAAAAATGGGGGTAATGGCATGAGCACTGTGTGAAACAGCAGTTCAGAGATGGGCAAAAAATGAAAAACAATGATCATGCAGTCAGGGAAATGAGGGTGATGGGTAGAGTAGATAAAAGATAAGTGATGGGGGTGCAAAAGAGGGGGCTGTGGGTAACAGAAATAAAGGCTCAGCTGATACTGAGCAGCATACTATTAAGTTGGTGTATCAGTTCATTCTGTTTCTGTATGGCATCCTGCCGCTTACTGTTATTTACAGTAATGGACAATTGAAAATATTTTTTTATAAATAACTATTATCATTTTATTCAAAAACTAAAAGACAATATGAAATTACATGCATTACATGCTCTGATGTAAGGGTGTGATGATTTATGCATGTAGTTTGCATGATGCAAATTGTGTAAAAAAGCTTCTATTACTTTTTGACTACCATAGCTCCCTAATTTACAAAGCATTTTTTGAATGAGTGGTTATATATAGGGTAAGGGTAAAATTGTGTAAAAATTATTTTTTTTAAATAATTCAATTAAGGCTTTAACATCTTAGGTCTATGTGCAGTTAATTAACACTCACCCTTGCAGACCGGTTGTTGTCCGCTCCAAGTGAGTGACTCCTTGCACTGGCGAGTCTCAGACCCCACAAGCTCATAGCCCAAATCACATAAGAAGTGGAGTTCATGCCCTGGAAGGAGAACCCTTCCCAGTTTCTTGCCATTGAGGGGAGCATCCAGTTTTGGACAGGTAACTGTGCAGAAGCAGAGATCATGTGTGCAATTAGTTAATGCAGGGCATCATAATTATGTGGCTGTGGCTTCTATCACAAGGCCATAGTAACATTCTGATGTATGGCATTTAGCACATATTTCTATTCACATTTATTTACAAAAGTGCTTTCTTCATTACATGGAAGAAGTATCCTATAAAAAGCCACATTCTAAACATACAAAGTTAAGGCACTATCAGAAAAGAGAACGTAGACAAGGTCAATTAAACAGATACACAATACTATGACTTTCCATTTAGGTATGGGCCGTGTAATTATTTGTTATTGTTATCACCGTAAATAATATACTAGTTACACTGTGTTTAGTTAAAACTGGATCGGATGTCTTCCCATTATGATCTTATTTACATTTTCCTAAATTTAGTACAGTTATAGTATATCTATAATGTAAATATATTTAATAGATATAATGTAATATATTATCTAAAAAATACATTATATACATTAGGGGTGTAACGGTACACAGATGTCACGGTTCGGTACATACCTCAGTTTTGGGGTCACGGTTCGGTATGGTTCACGCAAAGTTAAGCAACAAAAGTTCTAAAGAATTAGTTGTAATTTGTTCTCACTTATTTGAAATAAACAGCAGTGAATTAACCAGTAAACACACACACGTAAGGCAGCAGAAATGTTACACCAGTAGGTGGCACTACTGCACCACATTACGACCCAGGTACATGATTTACTTGCGCTTTTTGATCTCTCTGTGATTCCGTATTACTTCAATCACGTCTTCTCCTTCGTACCATGTATTCTCCGAAAGACTTCCTGTACCAAACTGTGACCCATGTACCGTGATGGTTCGGTACGAATACATGTACCGTTACATATATATATATATATGTATATATATATTAGTGCTGTCAAGCGATTAAAATTTTTGATCTAATTATTTACATGGTGTGGCGATTAATTAATCTAACTAATCGCTTTTAATCGCACATATATACAGACATTATAAGAAGCAATTTTTACCATTTATTATTGAATACAAGCCTATACCTTAGGCTACAGTGGTCATGACATTATCACTGACTGAACACAAACCTATGAATTAGGTTACAGTATATGACAGT
>JBBPDH010000018.1:6165149-6178313 GCA_037974565.1 Clupeocharax schoutedeni
GCATCGATTAAATTTTTTTAACGCTGGTAATCGAATGGAATCTTCGCGTTAACGCGCGTTAACACCGATAATTAAATCCCTGCCGAACCCATTTTAAACTGGATACATATATGGATAAATATTATTATAGAATAATACACTTTATTTACAAACTGTAGTCCCCTATTTACCCCCATTTACCAACAGTCAAGACCACCAGTCAGCAGGTATTATCTGTGTGCTGGATCAGTCTCAGGCCAGCCATGACTCTGACAGGGTAGTAGTGGAGGTGGAATGTGTGTGTGTTTGTGTGTGTGTATAAGTGTGTGCTTGCACAGAGATGATCACACACGGCAGTGCTGCTGGAGTTTATAAACACTTTGTACACTTAGACACATCTAACCTGTTGATCAACCTTGATGATTTAAAGTTATTAATGATAACACATATGCTGCACAGCTTGCGTCAGTCCTCCTCTAGTCTTTCATTTTGCTGATCAGTTTCTATTCAACACTCTTGGCTAGATAGTTTTCAGATGAGTCTCAGCCCAACGGTGACACTGAGCTGGTTAGAAATCCCAGCAGCACTGCTGTGTCTGACAAACTGTTGGAATGGTGTAAAGGGGCCTAACAAAAGATAAAGAAATACAGATTGCCAACAGTTTGAACTTAATTACAAACAAAATGCAAACATTTTAATATTGCATTTTTACACTTTTCCAAACAATAAATACTTTTTTGCACATCTTAACTAAACGCTGAAAGGTCCTACCATTGTTGGCTTTGGCAGGCAGGCGTGCAGCGCTGTTCTGCAGCAGACTGAGCTTCTTCCTCAGCGTGCGGAGACTCTGCAGGTATGAGGCTTCATGTGCTGAGAGCAGTTTGTGAGCCTGACGCAGAGAATTCTGCAGCTCCTGTGTCCCAGGACATTCTTGCTGAAAAACACACGTAGAATGTATCTCTGTTCATTACATTCATAAATTTCCATAGATTTTCAAACTGTGGATAAGTCTGTCAGCGGAATTATATGAATAATAGCTAATCACACAGATTTGCACAGTAATAACACAAGATTGTGTCAGGTCAAAAAGATTGTGTCAGGTCAAAAAGGGAAAAAAAGACTATAACTCCTAGACCATTTTTGTACACAGAACAGCGTGACTAGTTCTACTTAGCCTTGTCTTTTGGACTGCCAACCCCATGAATGAGGCAAGCTTGTGGTTTTATTCTGTGGAAGTTGTCCAGCTGTGAAAGATTCAGTGTTTATTGACGTCATCTATAAGAGGTGCCACTCTGGACGTGGAGGTAGGGGCTCAAAGCTGTGAAAGGCTGGATTGTACTTGTACGGTGAATGAACAGAGTGTACCCAGGGTTTTACATGCTCAGAGAGAACGAAAAAATCTCAAAGCATACAGAAATGTGGACTGTCTGGATCTTGGAAGGCTGTCTTTGTTTCACATTATTTCAAGCGCAGTAATGCCTCTAAGAATTTTGTTTGGCCAGCGTAACAGTAAAGACCAGTCAGAGTCCGTACTCTTAAGACAGATAAAATAAAAACAACATGTTGTGGCCTAAACTGCACACTTACTTACGTATCTTCTTGATCTTTATTGTTTATTTTATAAATTGCTTTAATTTACCCAGTTATTTAAGACACAATATGTTCAAGTAGGTAATATGGTGTGTTATTAACACATCATTTTCGAGAGTGCTGTTTATATAAATGAACTCTAAATGGTCGGTTGGACAAGCTGATAGCACTCAGGGCTGTACTAAACGGCCAGGCTATTACAGACTCACTTTCCTTTTCTCTGTTATATCCTCTAGACCTCCAGGCTGCCAAAGATATGTCACGTAACGTTGCGTGAGATCATTTTTATAATTTAATGTGAGGAACATTACGTGAATGTTTTTGGCCAGGAAACACATGTTTAATAGTTTGTTTTAAAAAGCCCAGAATATTGCTTGGGAAATCAACATTAACAATAAATATTTCTTGGAACTCCTGGAATTTTATAAGCTTCTGAATGTTGCGTCACAGTGAATACAGCTTATTTTGTTGATGCCTTTAAGATAGTTCAGGTCAGGTTTGACCCTCTTATGAAACACTGAAACCAATCAGTAGTAGTAGTAGTAGTCCCTTGCCTCTCATTGGCTGGCATTAGGGGGGAAATGAACTGTGGTTTGTTGTGTGTTCTGTTTTCTCTTTTTCTTTCGTGTTTTTAAAAAAACAAAAAACAATTAATGTTTTCATCTTGCAAGACTAACGTAAGTTTGATCAATATTTGCACATCCTGTGAAAACATCTGGATAGTTGATTATGAAGCAGGGGCTTGAGGGTAGTAGTTTGGGAGGGCGCTGTGCACTCTTTTTCATGGCTTCTGCAAAAGCATTTCATCCTGTTCACCCTCATTTCCCTCTATTACAGTAAACTAGATGAGTTACTGAACTTTCATTCAAGCTCTTAATGGTTGTATGTAAGATTTTCATAACAGTATATAAATAAAATAATACAAAAACACATTCTGCTCTCTTTCCCATTAGGGAAATATGATCACACATTGTCTCTTTAACACAATTATTTGTCAGAACAAAAAAAAAAACAAATATGGAAAGAAAACAGGCTGACAGTTGATGTTAAACATTAAGTGAGCCTAAGTCATTACGATCTATTTAGCGTGTGCGGACTTTCTGTATAAATTAGTTACTAACTGACCCCTGTCTCTCTCTGTTAATTTAGATACGTGACTTTTTTGAACCATTTTCTTATCAAACTTATTTTATTTTCTGAACCTACACCTGAGAGCTTATGAAACTACGACTGTGTGCTGTAGCATTCTGCACACTCACATGCAACCCCAACGTGCAGCTTTGATAGACAGATTTGGGAATTTAACCAGATTTGTTGATACCAGCAACATTACGTTCTTGCAATGCAGGGAATATTTATATTTAGAATATATGAAAATTATATAGTTTCAGTGCAACTAGCCAGGATTGAACAGTTTTCTACAGAAAAGAACCAGTTATCCAAGTACTAGCATTCACAGTAACACAGTACGGGTGTACACTATACCACGACATGGTAATAAAAGATAAAACAGTTTTGTTATTGACCTTACGTGTAGATGTGAAGATTCTCGCGCTCACCTGTCCGCGGATGGCGGGAATCCACGAGACGAACACGAGAAGTAGCGCGAGGAGGTTTAGGTGGGTTCCTATCATGTTCCTCCGGACCTGCTCCCTGCTCCAAGTCTGCTTAAACAGACAGAAGTCGACTCCGCGTTGAGATGTCCCTAAAGCTGCTTTATCGCGTTACAAAACTCCATAAACCGCGAGGAGAACCTGGGTCAGCTTTAAGAGCCATCAAAGTGAAACCAGCTCCTTGTGGAGGGTAGCCTACATTTTTTATAACCCGTAGGCTAATGTTTTTCTTCTTTTCCTTTTTTTGGCCTCCACATGCCAAATTCTCTCCTCATAAAAGCCGCTCAGTTCTGGTGGCCTATTTGTTAACTTAGAGAAGCAGGAACGTCAAATCCACTGCTCAGCACCACCTCAGCGGTACCAGGGTTGGATCAGCAGAGAATGATAGGAGATATTTTATGTATTCTATATGGACAAAAGTATTGGGACGCACCTGCTTTTTGGGTTTTTAGCTAGGCCCTTTACTTCCAGTGAAGGGTAATCTTAATGTCTCAGCATAAGACATTTTGGACAATACTTTAACACAGTTAGGGGAAGGCCATTTTCTATTCCTGCATGACTGTGCCCCAGGTGCACAAAGCATGAACCTTAAAGACATGGTTGGACAGTGTGAAAAAACTTGACCCTGGCCCACACAGAGCTCTGACCTCAACTCCATCCAGCACCTTTGGGGTAAACTGGAATGGAACTTGCGAGCCAAGCCTTCTCGTCCAACATCAGTGACTGGCAGCATAAATGCTCTACAGAATGAATGGGTACACAAACTGAAATCTTGTGAATTCTTCCAAGAAGAGTGGATGGAAGCTGTTATAGCTGCAATGGGGGTACAATCTAAATATTAAATTCTGTGTATTTGAATGTACTGTCATTAAAGTCCCTGTATGGTTAAATATCCCAATACTTTTGTCCATATAATGTATATAGAAGGAAGCTCTGCTTACAGCAGGCCTTGGTAATCTAACAACTGCTTTAAGAACATAAAGGCAGGTCTGCTGTGGTCAGTGATAATATTCTCATTGAATGTTGACATGGCAGTCAGCAAATTTTTGCGTGGATGATTTTGGAAGAAACTTGCTGACATGTATTAGCTTTCCTCTTTATAGTCTCTAATAGAACAGGGTAGGCAAAAAGGATGATGTCTCTCAAAAACAATGTGATAATGGAGGGTCTGGTCTGGCTTAGTTGATGTGTTTCCACATTTGCTGTGCCACTTCACTGGACTTCGGGCCTCAGAGAACAAAAATGCAAGTGAGAGGAGCTAAGTGGTCCAGCTAAGCCACAGTGTAGAAACAGTCTGCCCTCTGCAGGGAGGCCTTTTATAGCCATGGTGCAGCTCAGGAGAGAGGGGTTTCACTTATTTAATGCTGACAGTATAATGGGAACAATTTAACTTGGCTTTGCCCACCTAACAGAGAACATCTAGGAGTCATAGGATGTGATGCCCTGACACCAAGTGAGCCTTGAAGTGGGTACTGGGCTGCATTGAACACTGTTGGCGGCACGGCAATATTTATCAAGCAATTCATTATATAAAAACTGTAATAAAACATAACATAAAACTAACAGAGTAATGAGAACCAGAGAGGAAAGTGTTAGGAGTTGTCTTGGATCCCCTCATCTTTGTGTTTAGATTACACTCCAGGACCCAGATATGAACTGGAAACCACGAAACCCAGCAATGCAGTTTATTTCCTTGATTTAAAATCCTAGACCCTTAAGAAGCCTTATACAGATGATTCATTGGGAACGGTCATGTTAGATTACATTTAAAAACATCATTTAGGCTTCTAATGAAGATGAAGGATGGTCGAGACGAAGAGGGAGCTGCTTTGCCTGACATGATTTCTGAAGCGGAGTGTTGGCTTTCCCTGCTCTGTGCAAATCAGGAATATTCTATCCAGATGCTCACACAACCATAACTGCTCGCCCCTGTTGACAGCATTTCAGAGTGGGTTTGATGTGCTTATCCCAGAAACTCTTTTTGTCATTTGACTAGGATAATATTGCCATCATACAGCTCATAGCTTCAAGCCATGACAATAGTGCATGACTTTGAACTTGTTTGACATATGAGTGAAACACACAGTCCCAGATTTAAGTAATTAAACATCTATTAATTTCCTACAGGAATATAGGACACTGCAGAGAGAACATCATATACCATCTCAGAAAACAAAGGAACTATTATGACAGACACCAATGCCATGGACTGTAGATAACAGTTCTTGGGAGTTCTAAGGTATGAAGCTCAACAAAAATAATCAGTCAATTTGACCGTGGAGCTCTCTAGTTACACATGAACATCACTCTTCTCTAAACATCTTAAATGAATGTTGATATATAGTTTTCAGTCAAAGCACACAAATGTTTTCTGTGTAAGCTTTTCTCTATGGGAAACATACTTTTGTCACATTTTCTCATAGTATTCACACTCTTATTGATACAAAATCATAGAATGTATACCTTTTGAAGAGATGATACTACTGTTGTCAGATTTCACATCTATTAAGATAATGCTACTGTTGTCAGATTTCACATCTATTAAGATAATGCTACTGTTGTCAGATTTTAAATCTTTTGAGTTGTTTAATGTTCTGCCCACATTGAATCATATAGGTTTCACAAGCATTTCAATCACCCCGTTAGGGCAGCATTATATAAAATCTATGAATTATTATTGCAGTATTGGTCTCTGCAATGCTAATAATGCAGAAGGCTGCAATACGCGCATGGGCCTCTAACCAATCACAGTATTTCTGACAGGAAGACCAATCGCAGGTGAGTTACTAGAAGTTTTGATAAATTGAGGTCCTCATGTAATCCAACAATGTAAACATTTGAACCATTAAAGGTGTTGACAAATCTGTGTAAAATGTGCTGGTTTTGTGATATAAAATGGACTATGGATGAGTGAATGAATGTGCCAGTTCAGAAAAGTGATTATATGGGCCCTTTAATATCTTTGAAATCGGAAAGTGTGGCAGTAAAATTGCCTCATGTTGCAACCATGCTATCAGAACTATGAAACGCTCTGTGGAAGTACTGCTATTGAAGCTGAAAGAGTGAGAGAGAAAGGGGTGGGGGGTGGGGGGTTGTGCTGTAGAGGGAGGGGGAGCTGGGTGGGACACAGCCGCAGTCACACTTCATGTCTAAGTGCTGCTTCTCTGGCACAGTTCAGCTCCACAGCCATGAGGTTTTCCACAGGCCCTCCGCATTTAGCTCCATTACTAACAGTTATTCTTTCAGTTTTGAGCACATGTACCAGCCGGACCACTGCACCTGAGAGGGGTAAGCCAAGATTTATTAGCATATTTCAGCAGTAATATGGGCCAAATCAGTCTGCAAGTTTGCAATGTAGCAAAATACTTTTGTAGGAGTTTGTATGTGAGGTATCAGCTGAAATGTGTCCTAGTTTAATTGATAGATCCTAAAATGGTTAAGAATATTACATTCCATACATATGTTAAGCTGATCTGATCCAGAGAGCTGAAAATATGCAATAAGTAATCAGTAACCCAGCCTAATTAAGAATAACGTTTACTTTTTATTTAAAAGACCAAAAAGGTCTAGCCTATAACGTGATGCATTCCTACAGAGGTCAGGCTTACAGTCATGGACCAACAAAGTGTAATTCGCCTACTGTTTCACATTTAATCGAAGAGTACAGATGACAGATGTTCAGGTGCAAATGTTCACTCAACCTTTACTAGCTCTGTAAAAGCACCTGTAACCTGATCTGTTTTTACTTAATGTAGTGGGTTTGTATCCTTTCCCCTTTTTCTCAGTTACTTCAGGACAAAAAAAAGTTTTACCTTTTGCACACTTTACATTTTAATTGGAAAAAAAAGATGTGTGCTTACAGACAGAAGACTAAAAGATTATGACAGTTTACTAATTTCCATATGCTGAAATTACATTTTCATAGATTTGAAGGTTAAGCCTTTAAATTGTATATAAATATATGTATGTGGAATATAGATCTTTTTTAGTTCTTCACATATAGTTTTTTAATTTAATTCTATTCTAGACATTCATTTTAGAGCTTTCGCATTTTATTTGGACCAAAAAGATCCTAAAACTGAAACTAGTCTGTTATATGTTAATAGCTGCCGGATGCACTGAGAAGTTCCAATGCAGCGAGGAGATTTAACTTCCGTCTCAGCTCTTTTTGTGTTCCTCTTTGTATGCTTTTACTTGAGCCTGACTCCTTATTGCATTAAAGCAAGAATGTTTTTACTTGACTGTGGCTTCAGATTATTCTGCTCACCCCTGTAATGTGAGAGTATTTCTGTGTAATTAATGCAGTGTTGTGGTTAATAAATATTGGCCCTTTGTGCGCTGTTTTATCACACAGTTTGACCCTGACCCTGTGCACCTCATGCCTGTATTTGGTTGCTATGGCGATCTGTACTAGCAGTTGAGTCATTACAGGCCTCTCTTTTATTCTAGGGCTTGGGGTGAAGGAGCGTTTTCAAATTGTTACACAGCACAATAGACTGCGCAGTCGGGTCAACCCCATGGCTGCAAACATGCAGAAAATGGTGAGTATTCTTTTGTTTGCTGAGGGTTCGTTAATGTAGGTCTACTGGTACATCAGCGTGGTTTTCTAGTCTCTTACCAGCTGCTGAGTCTTAATCCCCCACTTAGCATCAGGAAAGAATTCAAGGAGGTCCTAGTGAATGGCGAGTGTACTTCAAACCAAAAGCTCTACATATGCCTAAGATGTCTGTTTTGATGAAATTTCAGAATAAAATACTGCATAGTATTGTGGATATTGCTGTCAGATTTCCTTAATTATTAATTTGTTTTAACCTTTTTGTCTATAAAAGCTTTTTACTTCTCATAACTAAAGAACAGCCTCGACATACTCTAGATACTCAGACGACAGAGTGGTGAGGCCTAGCTTTAACATACATCACTACTGAGTTATAAGCTGCTGAAACTACATATTCTCAGATAAAAAGGGGTTTTGCTTTTCCTCTCAAACCTCAAGGTCTCTTTCCCAGGATCCTTCTCTCTCGGCATCCATTTTTGGGTTAGTGCCAGAGCTCTTCATTAGGGCAGTGGGTTAATGGATCATAGCTCAGAGACCCCCAGAAAATTTCTGAGTGCCAGCCCCTTGTGTACCAAATCAGCTTAATGCCTCTGCTTTTATTAGGACGTATGCAGTGTGTAAAGGAATCGCCTGTTGAAATAACGCAAACAGTGACCTTGAATGCTTATCTTCTTTACCGATTTCCCACGCTTAATCCTCCTAGAGGTGCATAGTTTTGAAAACACCTAGCAGGCATTTGAAAGACAACTCCCAAAGACAGTTGGAGCCTTTTGGGAAGCGTTTCTTATTTCAAAATGCTGTTAATCCAAACAGAAGTCCTCTTTCTCTGAAAGATATCCTAAATTGAAACAGTGATATCCCAAACAGTGGCATTTCACACACTTGGCTATCTGTGCTCACTGGCACTGTGGCATCATAAGCACAGCTGTTGTATGAGGGCACACTGGGGCGCTAATCCTGATGTCCATGCACTCTGTTTGGAATGGATCTGCCCTTATGAGCCTCCTCAGGTTTAGAGGGCTTGCCAGGCAGAATACAAACAACCAGTCCACATAATTGAGTCACTGTAGACAGCTCATGTCAGTGGTTGAGCTACAGTATATGACCCACATTTGCTACAACATTCAGCTGCAAAGACTGGTGCATTTTATTTAGCTGTCATGTGCTTCACCTTTAAGCTTTTGGAGGACATTTTGGACCATTTGAAACATTATATGGTCTTGAAATGGTATCGTTTTGGGTGATCATAATGTTGGTTGTCTTAAATAAACCTGCTTTAAATAGATGATACAACAAGAACTGTTAATGTGCAGTCACTTGTGGATATTTGTCAAATATAGCTAGATTTTTTTCTAGGGTCCTTTACAAAGACAGTAAACTTTTTTTTTAAAAAGTCACATATCTAGATACTTGAAGCATTGCATGCACTGATAACATCACAAGATATTTTACAGTTTTTTACAGTGTATAGCAGAAAGAGAGGTTGGAGGATGTGTCATCATCTGTCTGCATTTTGCATTCAAGTCAGCAG
Organism: Clupeocharax schoutedeni; assembly: GCA_037974565.1. Taxonomy (NCBI): domain Eukaryota; kingdom Metazoa; phylum Chordata; class Actinopteri; order Characiformes; family Alestidae; genus Clupeocharax; species Clupeocharax schoutedeni. The sequence continues at coordinate 6,174,418 of JBBPDH010000018.1, forward strand.
CATTTCAGGTAATTTCCTCAAAGCCTCACAGTGGAGTTCCTTGGGAGTTGAAGAGGGATATTAAAGTGCTTTAGTGATAAATTTGAAAAGGCTTTGGGCTGAGGCAGCTTTGTGATTATCGTTCAGGAATATTTGCGCAAGAATCCATAAGAGAAGTCTGATTGTCTGTGGCTGTAAAGAGATTAGAGTCTCACACAGCAGCTCTAAGCCTTCCTTTCAGAGGGAGATAAGATTCCCTAATTTCATAAAATTTCTCAAATGATGGTCCTTTTTTCCCAATGACCCCTCTTATGGTTCTTGGAGTGAATGGAGACTGAGAGCATTTGGAATGATGGAGTGTGTAACTGAAAAAGAAGAGTTGGTGAAGTGTGTGTGTGTGTGTGTGTGTGTTGTGGGAAGGATCGCTCATTCAAACTTCAGTTGAACAATAATGAAAGCGAGGTCATTTCCTCTGATCTGTGTGGAGTGTGAAATGGAATATGAAGTGGAAAGAGGGTTGCTGCTTGGTGTGTCTCCCTGCACAAATCTAGTTTAGACTTTTGGCATAAAGAAATAAAATATTTTATTCTGTGTTTCTCTGATAACCTAAGTTCACATATAATAAATGAGTTGTTTCAACTACTACAGCCAGCTCACTGTTCTTGGCTGTGTGCTGGTGGGGAGGGGGTAACATCAAGGCCAAACAAATTGAACAAGTGATTCAGGCACTCCTTTGTGCTGGCAGCAATCAGACCACATAATAGCTCCTGAGCCTCCCCCCATGCATAATGTCATAGTGTACATTAATTGCACTTTGCACTATTTGATAATTTATCTGTAACTCTATTTTCATTTAGTTTTTAAATGCATTGTGTGTTATTTCATTGCCGTTTCTGCTACTGTAATAAATTACTCTCCACCTGTGGATTATTAAAGTATTGGATATGTATTTATTGTGTTATGAGATAGCAAATTAAAACAAAATATTCCGTTTAAAGGACATTTTTTATGCTAGCTGGTAAATGAAACCAGATAACACAAGGAATGTTTTGGTTAAGAAGCCAAAAATCTCATTGCAGCTATTATATTGTTTACTAGATAGAATCACTGTTGTTCATTGTTTTGATTTATGTGACCTTGGTATTTTCTAGCGTCAGTTAGGAGTTGTGATTGGTCAAAACCTCAGAGATTCCCCATAATTGTGTGATGTATTTATGAAATGCATGCTGGCCAGTGAAGGAACACAACATAAAATCTTGTGCCAGCATGAAAAAAAATGTGAAGTAATGAATTTTTCATGGGGCTGAGGGATATGTGCTGCTCTGCATAATACTGCTGAAAATAGGCAACATGCTACACTCATGCACTATTTTTAGGCAGGCCTGCCTCATTATCTGAATTTCTACACATGTAAGATAGCTCTATATAGTAGAGTTTTGACAGTTGCATTATTTCTAGTTGAATGTTAATGATGGAACACATCAGGAATTAGCTCTAAATATAATCAAGGCTTTTGATACTATCAAAATAAACTAACAGTTTTTTTTAACGTACAAATGTTCATTGCCTATATTGTCCTGATGCATTCATAGCCACTGAAAGAGTTTACTCTTATTAATGGATTTTTAATGATGGTTTATCATTTAAACCAGTGACCAGTTTTTCTTTGTATATATTTATTGGAGTTATGGAATAAAAGCCAGAGGGAATAATAATGGTTGTTATTGATTGTCAGAGTAATCTGTCTAACTCATTTGGATACATTTTCAACTTCAAATTTATTAAAGGAGACTAAATATTTAAGATTATTGTAAATCCAAAAACAGTTTTAAGTTATGTGGCTTTTCCATTTAGATAACCAACTATCTGCCTGTCCATCCAATGTCACTCAAGAGGAAATCATTTGAATTGGTTGATGTCATTTATATAGAATAAGAAGAGGGTTGTTGTTTTTTTAGCACACAGGCATTTGCAGTCTTCCTGTATGAGTGAACCCAAATGCATGCTGTCAGTCCCTAAGGAACCGTGCCTCTAGAGACAAGCCCACTGGGTGAAAGAGAGCTGGCAGCATCTCTGAGGCTTTACAGAGAGTCGGTGTGGAAAGATAGGGCAGGTTGGGGAGGGCTTTGCCTAAAAGAGACCTGCTGATGGCCTGCCTGAGTTTCATCTCTCTGTATAGCGTGGGTGGGAATCGGATGGCTCGGATGACTAGGCCGTTGATTTGTGCCAGTGAGCGCTGGCTGTGTTCTCCCTCTCCCCCTTAGCCTGTATGTCATGCTGCCTGAAACAGGACCTGTTCTTGGGGGGCCCACTGTGAAACCACATATGCGGAAACTGCCCCCTTCCCTTGATTTCACGCAGGGTTTTGGAATAGTGACAATCGTTTCTATGGGAACATGTTACCACTGCCCAGACGTGTCATGCTGGAAGCCACATAGACACTCAGCTGCCATTCAAGGGTCAAAGGACGAGACCAGGTCAAGCAGATTAGCTTGAGATTGACACATACACTTGCTTTACTTCTAAGCACAGTAGAGGTGTAAAGAAACTAGAGAAGAGGGTGTATGATACAGCAAGTCAGTCATACCTAGAGTCAGAGCATTCACAATAATGTTACAGCCTTTAGATGTGCTTCTGTGGGGCCCTTTCACTGGCAATTTGTCATCTCATGTGTGGGCTGGATGTAGGCCAGTAATGAGTCACTTCTCTCCTAGAGTCAGTTTGGTGTCACTTAGGGATGCACGGAAATTATCTTTTTGGACCTAAACTATTATTATTACATTATTAAATGAATGTTACAAAATTATGAAAATATTTATTTAGCATTCCAACAATGCACAATATAAAATTTGGAAAAAAAACCCAAAACTCATGAATAGCTTACAAGTAAGATAGCTGAAATATTATACAATTAAATATCTTCTTTCATAAAACAAGTATTAAAGTGCAATTTAATATTCTGAACAAAGTGCATGAACAAAGTGAATTCAGAAGTGCTTTAAAAACTCTCCAAAGGCCTATAACAAAAGTGTATCAAAAAACGACTGGTACAGCCCATATATTAACCATAATCACTGGAAAACTTTCTTGTCTTTTCAAAAACACAGACGGAGTGGGTGTGCTCGAAGGGTCTTGCCTCATCTGTGCTTCATACTTTATGCCTTTGTGGATGTACCATGCCTTACAAAAGTTTTTTTTTACTTTTCCATAACTAAAATCTGGTACCTGGTACCGGGTTATATTCCTGGTACCATCTTAGCTGAGGTTCCAAGCGAACTGATATTAAATGATGGCATATACACTGCCCTCCATAATTATTGGCACCCCTGGTTAAGATGTGTTCTTTAGCTTCTAATAAATTCAGTTTTGTTCTAAATAATATAGGACCACAATGAAAAAAAGAGGAAAATCCATCCTTTAATTCAAGTGCATTTATTCAGTGGGAAAAATATCCCACATTAAGAAATAATTATTTTACAACAAATCATGTGTGCCACAATTATTAGTACCCCTGATGTTAATATTTTGTACAACCCTCTTTTGCCAACAAAACAGCACCTAATCTTCTCCTATTATGTTTCACAAGATGGGACAATACAGAAAGAGGGATCTTCAACCATTCCTCTTTGCACAATCTCTCTAAATCATCCAGCGACCTCTCATCTGCACTCTCCTCTTCAGCTCACTCCACAGGTTTTCAGTGGGGTTGAGGTCTGGGGACTGAGATGGCAATGGGAGGTCTGGTGAACTATTTCTGTGTAGGTTTGGCCACATGTTTAGGGTCATTATCTTGCTGAAAGACACGGAGACGATCCATCTTCAGCTTTCGGGCAGAGGCCACCAGATTTTGCTTTAAAATGTCCTGGTATTTCAAAGCATTCATGATGCCATGCACCCTAACAAGGTTCCCAGGGCCT
>JBBPDH010000018.1:6178413-6193180 GCA_037974565.1 Clupeocharax schoutedeni
AAATGACAGAAATACTTCAATTACATTTATTTCCTAGGAATTGTTAGGGGTGCCAATAATTGTGGAACAGGTGATTGAATGAAAAATAATTATTTTTTATTTTTTCAACAATTTTTAGTATGAGAGTATGCTTCTGCAATAAAAAGTGACTTTATTTTAAGTCTTTTAACACATCTTAACCAGGGGTGCCAATAATTATGGAGGGCAGTGCACATATTGGAGGTTACTGATTGGTGGTCACTATAGTTATGTCAGTGTTCTTGACTGAACGTTAGCATTAGTGTTCGTGTTGCTTCTTTAAGCCTTGTCTGGTAAGCCAATTGTCTCCCAGTTTTGTGTTTAAGAAATAAAACACCTCTGATTTCATCCATGCTGGCGATTGTAATGATGCCAGGTTATTTACCTCAGCTTAGAGTGCGCTCGTGTTGCTTCTCAGAATGTTTGATCGCTATAGCAACCAGCTGTAGTGGAAAACTGTAAGTCCAAAACCAAACTGAACAGAGTAAAACCGAACTGAACCGAACTGAGCTGGTACCAGACAGTGAAGAACCCCCTTTAGATATACCAAAATGTGCCCACACTGTGCACATGTTGACTATAATCCAATCTGGTGCAGTCTGTGGTTGTTGATTGCGTCATCACTTTTTTGGTTGTGTAAAAAAAAATATTTCCAGTGCCCGAATATTCAGTGCATCCCTAGTGTCACTCTAGTATACTTTCTTCTCCAGGGTGAGACATAGTCAAGAAGGCAATGACTATATCTAAAAACATTAAAGAACTCATATGGAACTCATACTTTTCCACAGTATGTATATATACAGAAATATCTAAACATTTTTAAATCACCTGGTTTTGTAATGTCACAAAAACAAACATTAAAACCATTGACAGGTGAATTACATACCATTTGGTTATCCTTTTTACATTGGCTCCTTGATAGGTCTTGTTGTTTATGTATTGGAAGTAGTAAAAATTGGCAATCATAAGGATCTAAAGACTTTTACAAAAATCCAACTGTGATGGCTACAGGGCATGTGGGTTGTTCCCAGTATGCAGTGGTTAGTACCTGTCAGAAGTGATTCAGGTAGTGACAACTGGGGAACCAAAAATGATCCAGTACTGTCTTACCTTTTAGCTATAATCAAACCCACAAAGGTCTTGATGCATGTCAAGTAGTCTTTTAGCAGTACTTAATTTTAAGTCTAGACACTCCTGGTTAGTGGCCGCTAGAGACTGCCCTTCCCTATTTGACTTTTGTTGAGTGTGTATGCGTGTGTGGGTCAGTTGAGTGTTCACAGCTGGGCGGTGTTTAAGGTTAAGTGGTTGTTAGTCCTAATTGGTTCTTGTCATGTGGGTATCTACTTTTCCTTGTGTCATACCCCTGCGTTGGTCCACCATCTTATGTTAAAGTTGTACCCGTCCTCAGTGTATATTTGCAGTGGCTTCTGTGTTTTGGTTTGTTTTGTGTTTTGGCCCTCATGCCTTCTTTGTGTTGTAAATAAAGTATTTTTTAAATGGAAATCTGCGCCTGGGCCACCCCCTCTCCCTGGAGCTATAGACATGATAGACATGTTTTCTTGTGGACCACAAAGCTTAGATCACTCTGTATAAGAGCATCTGCCAAATGCTGTAAATGTAACTGTAGTAAATTCTGCCATAACTGTGTGGTCATAATTTTTCTTTAGATTTCTGTCTAAATTTAATATATCGTTAATGTATCATCTGTTGAAGTGTGTTACTGCTTGCTATGATAGAAATATGTTAAAAGCTTGCTTCAAAAGAGACATTGATGCACACCTGTCAGAGTACCTATGTTGTACTCTGTACACTATGGAAAGTACCTTCTACAGGGACATGAACATCAGAACAGGTCAATAGAGTACTAAAGAAGGTGGCCTGGTCTGATCACATCATGAATCACATTTTTTTGTACACCATGTGGACGTCTATGGGAAAAAGGCAAAGCAGTGAAGGCAGTGTGATGCTTGCAAAGCAAGTGAATGTTGCAGAGTGAGTAAACACCTTCATGGCAATGGTTTTGTGTAATACTGTTTTTCTAAAACAACTTTTAGAAAAAAATTATAGAGAAATTTCTTTTACTTTTTCAACCTCTTAAAATGTGTGTTTCACTTTTAAATGTTGTCTATCCAGTGAGCTAAGTACAGCTAACTCTTTCTACAAACACATTTTGACACACATTGACTGACTGACGCTGATGTATAAGCAGCAGCAGTAGTTGTTTTATCTGCCAGCATTTTCTCTTGATGTTTGGATTGTAGTCAACAGAAATCTATGAATCATGCCCAAGGTTTTGAAAATAGTCTGAATGTATTCTGTATTTCTTGGGTGTACTCAAAACACCCTTTTGATTGGAACAGCCTTCAGTGACATCATAGTCTAGAAATGCAGTGGAATTAAACTGTAGACTTGTTTTTCAAATGCAAAAAGTATTTGTTGTTGCACAAAACCACATAAATGTCATAAGCTTTCTGAAGGGGTGAAATAAATATGTAAGAAAAATATGGGACACCAGCCTTTTAAACAAACAGACAAGCATTCGAGTCATAGTGCAAATTAAACAGCTTAAATAGATACAAATACTAGTTTGAGAATACACAGCTAAATGTCTTTTATATCTACTGTCTGTTGAGTGACAAGTGCAGCTGAGTGCAGTTCTGGTCTAAGAGTACTGTTCTCTGAATCACACACAGCTTACTGCAAGTCTATCAGATGTTCCATCTGAGCTGTTTGATTGGTGTTCTCAAATTTCCAATGGTGACATAATTCCCAATAGGCTTGTTCTGACCTCTGTCATTCTTGAGTCAGCCTTACCCAATATTACCACAAGCTTCTCTGGTTTCGACACCTCCTTTCCTCGGATCCCCTCAGCTCAGGAAGTGGAATCCCCCATCCCTCGCTCTTCGGCTTCCCTCCATTTACAGTTCACTGCTGCTGTTCATGGAACGCAGATCATTATCTGAGATACTTCATTTCAGAAGCACAGAGTGTATTTTTCTAAGGGAAACTTACAAAAGCTCTGAAAGAGGATTGATGCTTCAAGCACTTACTCATGCTCTCACACATTTCATGATGAAAAAAATTATAAGTTGTTAATATTAATCATATATTCCATGTAGTTTATACACTGAATTGATGTCATTGTTGCTAAAGTGGCAAAATATTGTATCCTTCATACAAGTAACTTTTCAAGAGAAGGAAGTTCATGTAACAGGATTTTATGCCATTAACTTCAGTACCATTTTCACTTATTCACTCACACACCTGGTGATTTTTAAATAATGTAAATACATAAAGAAGGTGTTGTTTGGGTGAAATGAGGTATGACATTTTGATTTGTCTCTGATGGGTGTAAATTTTCACCTCTATAATTTATGTGCCCTTTGAGTCGATACTGTATGTTCTGTACGTACCAAGGTTCTCCAATGTAGCTATTATTTAGGCAGTGCATTCTATGATGAACTGTACCTTATTACACTCATACTCCAATAAGAAGAAGCCAGTATGCATAACCTCGCATTATTACTTATTTAGGGTTGTAGAGTGACATTGTTTTTAGTTTGATTGTCATGTTGCTCCACTTTTTACCTTAGTGACCTCTAGTCGTGGTGTTCGTGCCTCATATGGATCAGTTAAATTACTTGGTTCATGCCACCCAGTGGCATGTGGGAATTTGTGCCCATTCATTCTGCAGAGCATTTTTGACGTCAGACACTGATGTTGAACAAGAAGGCGTGGTTAGCAATCTCCTAGTCTCAGCCTCAGATGTAACGCCCACGGACCGTTGGCTAAACGTCTGATGCATATGGTACACTTAACTGGAAACACTTCAGGAATCTCGAAGTCGTCATCTGATTGGTTGAATTTTATCGAATTTATCGTTTATTTTCGGTCCGCTGGGAAACAAAGCGCAGACGTGTGGTCACAGACGTGTGATCCTCCTGATTTACTCTGTGTTTTGATCAGATGTGATAATGCAGACGCCATTGTTATACGTGCACAAACAGAAAAATGACTTACTGCTTGTTTTCTTCTCCTTTGATTTTCTATGCTGACTGACCGGTTGTACGTCGGTCTGTTTTTGCGGGGACATTTCCACACCCCGAAACGTGACGCTGAACGAAACGAACTGTGATTGGTTGTTTGACAGCCAAAGAAAGTGGCTATGAGTTCCAGACCTTCAGCCGTCAGTCTGAAGGTCTGGCTACGTGAGACTAGCAATCTCCCTTCCAGTTGTTTAAAGGGGTTGAGGTCATGGCTCTGTTTGAGCCAGTCAAGTTCTTCCAAGTTCTTCCAACACATCCAACCATGTCTTTATGGACCTTGCTTAGTGCACTGGAGCACAGTAATGCTGGAATAGAAAAGGGTTTTCCCCAAACAGTGTCCACAAAGTTGGAAGCATGCCGTTGTCCAAAATGTCTTGGTACACTGACGCATTAAGACTGCCCTTCACCTGGAAGTAAGGGGCCTAGGTAACTCATAAAAACAGGTGTGTCCCAATACTTTTGCTCATATAGTGTAGTATTCTCTGGTTAGAATGTTTTCTGTCCTGGACTACTCCTGCCGAGCATATTTAAGTGGTCTTTTTTTTTGTTTCCAATACAGTTGCTATAACTCATCAGTTCATGAAACGAGCCTTTCCTGAGTTTAATTGAGTGTAAACTAGTAGAAATAAATAATGCAGGCTAGATTTACATTTACATTTACGGCATTTAGATGAGTCCACATCTGTTTCTTAAACCTGTAAAGCTAAACTTAATTCTACGTCCACCATTTAAGCAAATTACCCCAAACAACACCTGTCAAGGAAAAGTCAGCAGTTAAGAGAAAAGTAAGGAAGGGATGGGGATAAGAGTTTTTTTTTAGAAATAAGCAAGCAGAAATGAGAGACATAGTTAGTCACCAACATGCTCATTGAAGTGGTGGGTCTTAAGGTGACGCTTGAAGACAGCGAGGGACTCCACAGGTCTGATTGGAAAAGGGAGTTTGTTCCACCATTGCGGGGACAAGACTGAAAAGAGTCTTGACGCATGTCTCCCTTATTTGATCAATGCTATTATGTATGGGGTGCAAGTCCATTCTAGGCTAGGGATACTCCAAGACTAAGACTTAAAATTACACTTTCAGGATTTCAGATTGAACTGTTTCTTTCTAAATAAGGGAAACTATTCATCCTTTCCAGGAGTGGAGTGAGATGCTAGCTGGACTGGCTCAGGAAAGGGCTGAGTCCTGCTCAAAGGACAGTGCTCGAGTAGAAGAGCACATGAAACAAATGGGGTGGAACATCCATCAATCTCTAAATGGTGAAACCTCCTTTCCTGAGGTCATCAACTCTTGGTTCCACGAGGGACAGGACTACATCTACCAAAGTGGTCAATGCAGGACCAATGGCACCTGCAAACATTACACACAGGTGACTACTGTATTTGATTTGTCTATTTTAGATAAGCCAGTGTAAGACTGGGTTGACCATTTCTGGTCCTGAAAGGCTAGAGTCCAGCACAGTTTGGTGACAAACATACTCACTTTGTCTGGTGTCTAACATGGTAGGGACTAACTGTAATCAAATGTGTAAGATTAGACATCACCAATCTGTGCTGGACCAAAGTTTAAAACCCATACCAGATAACAACTGTAAGAAATTGTTTAATGGCAGTGCACTTTTTTGTGAGTGATGGCAGCTGCCACAGCACTGTCCTGAGTGCCAAATATGCCTCTGTGTGTCAGATGGTGTGGGCCACATCCAGTCAGGTGGGCTGTGCTTTGCATGTGTGTAAGAGCAGAGCAGTGCAGTGGGACCTGTTTGTCTGTGCATACTCCCCTGGGTAAGAGAGCCTGATCTTTGTTATGGCATTAATTCATGTAACCATATATCCATGCTTCTGTGGCAGTCTGTAATCTTTTAGCATACACTGTACCCAGCAGTTTGGGGACACTGTGCCATCTTTTGTGAAAATTTCTCAGTAGACCACAATGTTTAACCTTCATTTTTTAAATGAGAATAAGAATGAACACCTGCAAATGTTTTCAATGACAGCTTTTAAGCCTCTTTACTATGTATGAGCAGGGGTAACTGGGAAGTGAACGGCAAGCAAGTGGTGCCCTATAAAGCAGGAATATATTGCTCTCTCTGTACATCCTCTATGTCTGGCTGTTTACGACTTTGGGATCATGTTGGCGGTTTATGTGGTAAGATCACTGGTCACAAACATTTTGTACCGTGTTTTGTGCTTTGCAGTTCTGGCAAAAAAAAAACATGACATCAAGGGAATATTTAACTTAAATTATCCTCTGTGTGCCTTTCATTACACAAACTGTGTTGAAGTGGTATGGTAAAAGTGGTTTTACAAGGAACTTGTATCCAATGAAGAACACTACTACATTGTTACATTTTATTTGTTTTAATATTTAGGAATGTCTTGGGTTAAAATGATACCTAGCTTGAACTATCTTTGTGCCATGATATTTTTAGTTACTGAAGTTCATGCCTCATTTAAAATGAAGATTCGATGGAACCGTGATCTTTCTTTGCTTCTGCTTATTTCAGTGTTAAATAACTAAGTTATATTAAAGAATGTGTCATGATTGTTACAGGATTTTCCTTCTTTTGGCTTTGTGTGTGCGTGTGTGTGTGTGTGTGTATGCGTGCCTTGTTTCAGAGACCCCACAAAACCCATGTCGTATGAGCTGTGGGCAGCATGGGCAGCTGAACGTCTCTTCTTGCCAGTGTCACTGTGCTTCTGGGTTCACTGGTCGCTTCTGCCAGGGTAATCGTCCTTCTCTCAGGATCGGATCCAACGTGCCAGCTTGGAGCCCTACGGTGGCATTGCTGGTGCTCCACAATGACCTTTTAGTCCTAGCTAAGGGCATTTCAGTCAAGTTTTTTACCCCGATCTGAATCGTATCATAGTAATATGTTACCTATTTCTTGTGTTTTTGTAGATTATACAGCCACATGTGATATTCTTGTTAAAGCTAGTAATATCAGTCTAGTTTAACTTCCATCACTGTAAATGCCAGCTGCCCTAGACTCTGAGTACTAATTACTGTCAAATGAATAACTGGCATTTGTAAATGATACAAGGATTTGTTATAACAGTGATGAAATAATTACAAATACGAATCCATTTTTATACATGCGTTAGTGCATAGGTTACAAACACTGGTCCTAGAGCCTCTTTATTTTGTTCATTTTGTTCATTTTGGTGTTTTCCTTCTCTAACACACCCACTTCAACCAAGGAATGGCTTATTAATGATCTCATTAGTTAGATCAGGTCCACTGGGAGCAGAGAAAACATAAATATGTGTGGCGGGTGGGGAAGGGCTATGCTTTAGTCTATTGGAATAATGTTTTTAATATGCTACTTATATATTTACATTTTTGCCAACTTTGTGGGCTTCCTACTTTCTTTTTGGCTCTTATTTTCTGTCTGAACGGATGTTTTCTAATATGTGTGGTCTGAGCAGGGCTGTTGATGTGTTTCAGTGCGCTGCAGTGTACAGTGTGTGCATGGGCGGTACAAAGAGGAGGAGTGTTCCTGTCTATGTGATGTAGGTTATGGGGGAGCAGAGTGTGCAGGTGAGTGGGGGAGCATTAGGATAGTTTTGGCATAATTTATCTGTGGCTGCTTTGCCTATTTGCTAAGCCATTGACTATTAGCTCAGCTGAAACACACACACACACACACACACACACACACGCACACTGTTTACTGATCATTACTGTACCAAGAATTTCTCTTCAAGTTTAAGTTTAAGCAAAAATAAACATTTACCTTTGAAGACTGTTGCTTACTTACACTCTGCTGTTCTGTAGAAAAACTGAGCTTTCCCTACCATAGTTGTGATATGCAGATAGATGGCAAGTGCTTCATGGTGTCCTCTGAAGCTGAGACATACTACACAGCCAAGCTGCGTTGTCAGGTGAGGATAACACACAGATGGATCTTATCCATATACCTGTGCATGTACCATATACCTGTGCATGTACCATACAAGGAGTCTATGTGGGGCCTCTTAAAAAGCCTCAGGTGCTCCTCCATACCCACATGAGAACCAGTTGTGTGTTTGGTTTGAAAGGGAAGAGGTGGTATTCTGGCTCAGGTGACCAATCAGAAGATCCAAGACATCATAGCCTTTTACCTCAGCCATCTGGAAAACACCAACGAGGTCACTGACCCAGACTTTGATACCTGCAATTTCTGGATAGGTAAGGACACTTCATCCCAACAGTGCTGCATACTGCATTTCAGTGTGGAATCTCAGTTAATTCAGTTAATACACATTGCTACTGTATATTGTCATTTTCATTACTTTTTATATGACTGTTGATAATGTTGATATTGTGGAGTGGACAAAAAGGTCATATCAAAGAAATGAACACTCTTGTGTTCCCTTGCATTTGCAAGAAATCTTTTTCATTCTCTTCCAAAAGCTGGCTTTTCCTCTCAAACATGAATAATAAATAAATATTAACAAAATGTTTAATGTATCTTTGAGAGAATAGAAGAGTACAACAACAATGACAACAGCTTCATAAAGGATGAAAGCAACTTTTTGTTAATGTAAAGTTGATCTTAAAAATGTTCTTCTATCTTTAATAAAACAGGTTTGACATATAAACCACTAAAAGACTCATTTCGCTGGGACACTGGGGAGATCCTGTCATTTGCCAGCTTTGCGTTTGGACAGCCAGACAATCAGGGGTGAGAAAATGATTGATATACTTTAAGAGACTGTTGAGTAAATGAGTTTTTTTTAATAAATGTTTTTTTAAAAGAAAACTTTTTGCAAATGACATGTGTAGAACATTTCAAAATGTTAGAAAGCCTGAAAGAACCCTAAGCTTAAAAAATAATCTATTTTATGTGAAGGGCTTATATAACTGGTATTCGTGCTCACATCTCACCCTCTTAAATAGTCTTTTAAGCAACTAAAAGAGTTCTTCCAAGTCTTGCTCAAGTAACACTTCATGGCCCTTTTAAAGCATATGGTGGAAATGGCAAGGTGCTGTAGTGTTTGTAAGTGACCATTGGGTGTCCCTCTTTTCTCTCCTTGACTTCAGCTTTGGGAACTGTGTAGAACTACAAGCATCCAGTGCTTTCAACTGGAATGACCAACGCTGCAAGACTCGCAATAGATACATCTGCCAGTTTGGTGAGTTACAACATTCTCATCCATGAATTGCAGAAAAATATCTATGATTTAGCTAAAGGGTGCAAAAGAAAGATCCCAAATTAATTAAACCATTATTACTAGCTTTTCATTTTTTTACATTTATTGGCAGTCTGTTGTTCAGTGTTGTGTTTTTTTGTACTATCCAATTTAGAAAGTGAACTGAATTTTTATTCTGATTACTCTGAAAATGAACCCAGGCTTTAACAAATGTCAGCCTGAAAAGATCTGACTGTTCTATATGCCTCACATCAATAGATCACATAGACATATGTCTATGTGCCTACATAGACAACTTCACCAATCCAACCAATGAGGGTAGCAGCAGCTGTTTTGCAGCTTCTGACAGCTGTAGAGGTAAAAGCAGTGCTAGCCCTTAGGCCCTTTACTGTTTAGTTCATAGGTGTGAAAGTGGAGGGGATAAAGCCAAAGACAGCACATAAACTCAGGCAGCGTTTTAGCTGCTCTTCTCCTTTCTCCTTTATGAGTCCTCTGGTTTATGAGTGAAAACATCAGAGGAACTGCTGTAGCATCTTAATGATGCTCAGCAGCCCTCTATGGCATTCCTCTTTAAACACTTTTTTGGGGATCAGCTCATGCTCCCCCCTCTTGGTGCTGCTGTCCATTGTTTGAATAACCTCCCAGGGGTGCAGGATTTGAGTGCACTGCCATTTGAGCCAAAGTAGCTTTTATCTTATTTGGTTTTGAAGCTGTTGTTGTGCTTTGTTTTCGTGCAGTGATTATTGATTAATGAGGGTGACTTAATGCAGTCATTGTTTCCAGAGTGACACTTTAACAACATGTTGTTTCAAAGCTCTTAATCTTAAGAGACCTGATCGACAGAAAACGATCGTCTGGGGCTAGTGGAGTGTTGAGGGCACACGCACCTGACAAACATACACCCACACTGAGACAAAACACACACATATTGAATCAAACATTCTACGAATGAATTCAGTGGAGCAACAAATTGTGGGAAGAAAAAAGTTTGACTGGGATTAATTGCTTTTAGTCTGTCTGTATCCACCCCCTGTCAGGCTGACGGAGGAGCTGCATTCACACATGCTGTTAATTGGCATTAAAGTGATAAGTGGTAAACAAGAGCCTAGAGGAGGCCATTCGCAGTCGGATAAAACGTCTGAGTCTAGACAAGCATGATTCAGAGATTCAAATCTATCTTACAGGTCTTGATCTTTTAAGGCTGCTGACTTTGACTAAATCGCTAAAGTCAATTACTTTTATAGAGTATATACTTTTAGCTAATCTTGTATCAGTCCAGTATTTATTTTTAAGTAGAGATTTGTTATCATTTGTTAGAGATTTGTTGCTTTCATTTTCTTCCAGAGTTTATTTCCTTTAATTCATGTACAATAAGACTAAGGACTGTGACACAGGCCGTATTTCTCAAGAAAACCTAAATGTATTTTCTTTAACTTAAATGTGTTGTCACTGAATGATGTTCAGTTTTTAGATAATGTCTCTTTTCTATGTGTGGATGCATGCATTTAGGTGTATTTTCACATGTTTGAATATATGTGTACATACACAGGTCCGGAGCATGTTGCCCTGTGGCAGTTTGGCCGATGAAAGCTGTGAGTGATCTGCAGCAGAATTCTACTGATCCAGGGCTGCTGTTTGGTTTGAACTGAATTTGGTCTTTCAGGAACAGGTCTGAGTAGTTTGTAAGATAAGGCAAAATTATAGTAAGTTGTATCATTTGTTTATCTTTATTGTGGTCTTTGCAGTATTGATATAGCTGAGGGCAGCAGCATGCAATGAATCTGTAAGAAATCATGAATCCACAACAACCTCAGGTTTCCCAGATGAAGGCATTCACATGATCTAACCACTATAAATAACTTTGTTCAAAATAATGCAGGCAGATATTTAATCATGTTACACTGAAGGTTTACCAGATTTCCTTAAAAATCCATATGCTACATTTTCTTGCATTTTTTAACCTAATGTCCACATATACTGGGCTGAAACATTCCTTATCATGTCAGTGTGAATGGCACTGAGCAGTTGTAGACAAGAATGTCTACATGTATGACTTACAAAGAGCTGTTTTTGCAGTTTCTGTATATGGACCACAGGGGATTGAGAGAGAATATTAAATTTTGAAACCAACAGTATGCACATGCTACAAAACTTTTTTTTATTATTATGCCCTTTATGATATATCACAGGTACAGTATATACAATATAATCAAAAATGATATTTTTATCCATATTGTACAGTCCTACTATAGGTTTTCTATTCCTCATGTACAAGTGTAATTCAGAGACTTCAAGCTAAAGATGAGCTGCCTTGTCCTGAGGCAGTGCACTGAGGCACAAATATTGATTCTCAACAATAAACCCTTTGTAAAGCCTAATCCAGTTATTCGGAGCAGTTTCTACAGAAAGTCTCAGAGTTGAGTATATCCCCTGCTCTTCTGCATGTGTGTTAGTGGGTTAGCTAAGCACATAGTGGCTCTGCTCTACAGTAACTTCATCAGCCACTCTACACCTTCATACATATTAACGTATTGATAAACACATGGGTTATCATTCAAGCACCCTCTCACGCTCTTTCTCTCTCCTTCCTCTGGTCATCTCCACTTCTCCAACTCTACCTCTGTCAGAGCCAAATGAACATGAGATATATATACAATATATATATATATATATATCTCATTGTAATCTTGATATTAATCTTGATTCATCTAGATTAAAATGCCCCCCCCAAATGATCCCAATGCCTGTTTTCCCAGATCACTTTAATTTCATTTGGAACTCAGTTTAATGCATTACCCTTAAAGAAAATGTAAATATTACCTGAGGTTTAAATACGGAAAAGTCAGGAGTGAGAGAGAGACAGAGAATAAGAGAGAGTGAGAGAGAGCGAGAGAGACAGAGAGAAAGAGAGAGAGAGAGATGATCGCATGAACGAGAGAGACATGGAAAGGGAGAGAGAGAGAGATACAGAGAGAGAGAGATGATCGCATGAACGAGAGAGAGACATGGAAAGGGAGCGAGAGAGAGAGAGACAGAGACAGAGAGAGAGAGACAGAGAGAAAGTGAGAGATACAGAGAGAGAAAGAGATGATCGCATGAACGAGAGAGAGACATGGAAAGGGAGAGAGAGCGAGTGAGAGAGAGACAGAGACAGAGAGAGCGAGAGAGAGAGAAATGACCCGCGCGCTCCGGAAAAGTCACAAACGAGAGAGATGCTGCATTCGAAATCGCATACTTCCCTACTATATAGTATGCGATATATAGTGTTTTCGCATACTATATAGTAGGGAAGTATGCGATTTCAGACGTAGCCAGAGAGAGGCACAGAGAGAGCACGCGCGAGAGAGAGCGACAGAGAGAGCGAGACAGGTTTAAAACGGGCGCAATCCGGAAAAGTCACAAACCAGAGAGAGAGAGAGAGAGAGAAAGAGAGTAAATCAGCGCTAAAATACCAAGGTGAAAGACATCATAGCTTGCGTAGTATAGACCCAGCTCCCAACCCAACTTTGTGAATAGATTAACGCCAATATTTTTTTTATCGCACGATAAGAGTCTCGAGTATAACAGTATTATATAGCCTCTGCCTCATAAATAAATTGCACTGTAGCTCAGTGTGTAAAAATACATTGCATCAAGACTCATTTGTCTAAACGTAACGCAAAAACAAAGATATTTTGGCCAGTATAATACTCTCAGGCTATTTTAAAATTTTATTGTCTATGTTTTATGGTCTTTATGCCACTGCTCCAGTCATATTTGTACATTCAGCATTTAAATTTATTTTTTAATTTAATGGAATCTAATTGTTTGATATTTGAAATGTCACGACGCATCAGATAATTTCATAAGGAACTAATGGAATCAAATAATTCAGAGATGTGACGAGCTAATTAAAGTTAATCCTTCCCACATCTGAACATTTCTCAGTCCTTTGATGTTTGTAATTATGTGTTTAATGACCAGTCCCCTCAAGAGCACAGCCACAGAGATATTTTGCTAAAAAGTGATTGATCCTTTACTTCTTTCTGCTCTTTCTTGGTGGGTGTGATTGGATTGATCTCATGCTGTCTGTCTCACTCTCTGAGCCACAGCCCACAGCTGCTACAGACAAACAGCCTGACAGGGCCTAAAAAAACACTTGTTTGTCACTTGTTCATAGGTAGAGGAGAGTGAATTATGTTTATTTTGATACATTTTCTATTTTCTATTTAAGTTGTGTATTAGTGAATTTTAAGATTTTGTTTTGTGTGTAACTGACGTGGTTTGGCTTTTACTGCAGTGCACTGTAAAACTGTATAATGACTACTACATTTTGTATTTTGTTTAAAAAAAAAACTTAATAAAAATGATTGTCGTTAATTTTTTTATTGAAGTCTGGCACCAGATGGACTATTATCTGCGTCTGAAATGCTTTATCTCATGGAAAGGTCCATGTATGAATGTGTATGTGTATGTTCATAGTTTAATGTTGTCTTAGTAGGAGTTCAGTATCAGCGTGTCACCAGCATTGTATATAAAGTGGCTGCTCCATGCTGGGAGGATTACACATGCCTACCGCTGAGACAGAAAAAAGCAGAGAAGGTCAGAATGATGGCTTAAGATACAGAGCAGTAGTTTAAATGAGACAATGGAGATGTGTGTTCATTCAGTCAGACAGGTAAAATTTACATAATCTTTTTTGCATGTTTGAAATATGATTTTGTGCGTGCGCACATGTGCATGTGTGCTCATAAGTGTGTGTGTGCTTCTGTGCTTGTGTGGTAATGTCCAAAACCACATGGAGCACATGCTGAAAGCCTTAATCGTCTGGGCGGGTGGTGAGGGAGTGCTCATAAATCACCGCTCTCATTACTGGGGGCCTTCAACACAAACTTAAACTACCACTGTAATCTGCTGTCAATCATGTACACACACACACACACACACACACACACACACACACACACACACACACACACACACACACACACACACACACACATCAGCTCAGAGTAAATGTCTGTAGGCTGCATTTAACTTCTTAGAATACATGTCTTCATATACCTGTCTGGTAGTTTTGTTTTAGGAATCTTCTTCTGCAATAACACTATAATGTCAAGACGATCTAATGTTTTTCTCATGGGTTACGTTATTATCACATTATTTAAAAGCTCTCAGTGTATAAAGTAATACATGTAAATACTGTATACATAATTTTTAATAGCAGTAACGCACAATACATTTACTATACCGTATTACTGCACAGCAGCATTTATTTATTACAGGAATCCTGTTTTTAGTTATATCCAGGTAGATCCTTGGTACACTAGCTGTCAGGATTCCGGTCAGTGGCACGTTAGCCACTGCTTTTGTTTTGGGGTTTTGGGGCTTTTTCTGTTGTAATGGCACGTGGGCCTGTTCTATGTTCTGTTCTGTTTGGTCTCGTGTGTGTTATATGTTCCCCTCTGTAGGTTCCCTGGTCTGTGTTCCCGAGCTCCCTGATGTCTCCTGGCCTGTTGTGTGTTCCCTGGTTCTGTGCTCCTGTCTGCCCTGGTTCCCTGCTTTCCCCTGGATGCTGGTCCCGTTCCCTTCCT
>JBBPDH010000018.1:6247304-6263227 GCA_037974565.1 Clupeocharax schoutedeni
AGTTACTAACTCACTTTTTGGAAGAAGTAACTAGTAACTATAACTAACTACTTTTTAAAGTAATGTGCCCAACACTGTCAACACTGACTCACTTCCAAGCTTGACAGTATTCCTTGTGTAGAAGATATTATTGTGGTCATAAGCCTGGCCTCTCTCACTCAAGACATACTGCTGGTCCATGTGTCCCAACAGTTCCAGTTTAGTTTCATCAGTCCATAGAATTGTTTACCAAAACCTTGCAGACCTATCCAAATTTCTCCTGGCATTCTCTAGTCAGCCTTTAATGTTCTTTGTGGTCAAAAGTGGAGTGCATCTTGGAATTCAACCATGAAGTCCTTGTTTATTCAGTGCTTGTCTTGTAGCTGCCACTGAAGCACTTGTCATCAGGTCACCCTTTAGGTGTTTTGCAATAACATGGGGGTGCATTTCACCTTCAGTACATTATATAATTATACTGCTCAAAAAATAAAGGGAATACTTAAACATCACAATGTAACTTCAAGGAGGCAACACTGATTTACAGTCTACACTCTCTCAGTGACAATCAGTGTTACCTCCTAAGTGGACAGTTTGATTTCACAGACGTGTGATTGACTTGAAGTTACATTGTGTTGTATAAGTGTTCCCTTTATTTTTTGAGCAGTATATTTTATTTGATTGCATGGTGGGAAACAAAATGAAATTAAAAAAAGAAATGAAGTTAAAAAAGTCAAAGTTACATTCAAAATTCAATTCAAAGTAATGAATGTCAGAATTCAATTAAAAAAAGAAGGATTTTCACTCTCAGCATGGGTCCATGCCCTCACACACAAAGCTGTGTGCATGTATGTGTATATATGTCCGTGCATATGCAAAGATGATGTTCTGTGTTGTGTATGTGTGCACTGAGTAGTGGTTGATGAATTCTCTATTAAGGCTAGCCTAATAATGTGTAATCACAGAGCAATGCCTTTGTGTGCACTGCCATGATTTACAGTATGATGTCACTGCCACACTGTGCTCAAATCCATCACATCCGTCCCAAAGCACAATCACGGATCAGTGCTGAATGGAGCTAAAACATCTTTTGCATTAACATTTACGGCATTTATCAGACGCTTTTATCTAAAGCGACTTCCATTCTCTAACTACAGGGGACAGACTCCCTGGAGCAACTTGGGGTTAAGGGTCTTGCTCAGGGACCCAGTGGTGGTGCTGAAGGTAGGATTCAAACCTATCTCTTGGTCCAGAGGCAAGTATCCTACCACTAGGCTACCACCACCCCTTTTGGAGTCTTTTTTATCATGCTGGTTTATGAGTGAGTGAGTGCCTTTGCATAAGTGATCAGATTTGAGTTTATTTTGTGTCTGCCATTCGGTAGACCATAGAGCTGTTCACTGCGTTCCCATTTTTGAAAGTTCTGATAAGAACAAATGGAATTGGGGCTCTATTCAGTGTGCAGTAGTTGCTCTCACATTCTCATTTGTTTTCCTCTGTCTTCCGTGTCTCTGAATTAGAATAGTTTTATCTTTGATTTCTCTCAGGTTTGACCTTCTCATCTCTCTCTGTCCATCTTCCCACCTTCTTTAGCTCACGCTTAAGACAACCTTTTCAGTTTTCCCTAGTAGTAAACACCAGATTTAGCCTAACAGCCTACACCTAACATTGCAGTTCTAATGTAATGTAATGCAGACAAAAAGTGATGAAATTACTGTAACACCACTAATACTGAGATAATGAATCCTTACTCCCCATTTCCAGTGGAATAAAACTGGAGCATCCACTGTTTCCTGTTGAAAAAAAGTGTAAAATAAATCTGTATGTGACCTCACATTTTGGCAGACACATACCCAAAATATGTTTTATGCAGAGAGCACTCATTTGATTTAGACGTCACTGACTTCATAACCAAGGGCACAACAGAGTATCTTATTTAATGTGCCCAAAACACTTGTTAAAGCCAGCCTTGTTTAGTCCTTTTTTTTGGCTAACTGTTGTCACGGGAGCGGGGGTTAACCCGCTCTCGTGATTTGCCTCTTGAGACAAGGCAAAGTAGGCAGGCATCCATTACTGTGATTCTCTTTATTAAAGTGAAACAAAACAGGAAAACAAACCAGGCTCAAGGGCCGCTACAGACGTGACTCAGAAACAGAGAATGACAGGCGTAGAAATGAGGCGATGGACAGATGCAGAGGTCCATCTAGCTGGAAACTAAATACATATAGGACACAGACAGAAAACCAATCAGAAAACACAATCAATTAGGATAAACACAAGACAGGTAAAAAAACAAACCATACACGAATGTCAAAATAAAAGTACCCAAAAACCATACCAAACAAACCAAAAACAGTGGCCGAGCTGTGACAACTGTTAATGTAACTTCATGTTTTGTGTGAGTTTCTAGCAATCACTTAGCTAAGATAATATATTAAACAGTTAAGTATAGGCCATAAAACAGCCGAAGTGGACAGTGACTCAATAAAGCAAAAAAAAAAGGTTTTTAATTACGTATATGAGAAGCTTGCATTACATTTTGTGACTAAAATGTTTCACCCTTCACAAATTACAAGAGTAATACATTTATATAGTATGTGGTATAAAAATGTTCTCATATTAAGTAGGGGTCTCCGACTTTGGTGGCCATATTTCGTTGCCTTGTACTTGTACATGTGTAATGACAATAAAGTTGAATCTAATCTAATCTAATATTTTGGCCATATGCTGTATTTTAAGTGTTAAGCCAGTGATTTAAAGCAAATTGTAGTCTATATAAATTTGTTTTATGTTCAGTATAGCGGTTAAATATTTGTTGCCCATTACAGTAAGTAAAGCCATCTAAAACAAGGAGCCACACTGTGTGAGAGAAAGAGGGGGCACTGAAGGAGCCTACCAGGAGATTCACCTGTACCCACAACAGCCAAAAGCCTAAATAAAAACAGCACACCTGCGAGGCCTCATTTTGAAACAGTGTTCTTTTAGTTCTTATACATTCATTTTGTTTGAAATATTGCAACTTGAAAGCATTATTCCTAAAATCTATAGTGGCACTGTGTTTCTGGCTTCCCGCTGCTTCACTTGGTGAATGGCTTAAATGCTGTTTGCTCTCTGTGCTGTGGAGTGTTCAAGTATAACACTTTATTCTAGACGATTTATATTAAATTAATTATTAAAGTAATTATGTTTTCAAAAGCCCTTAAATATATCGATTTATGGGCAAAGAACAGATATAGTAAATATACAATAAAATATATGGTATTAAATATACAGTATTGTTGTTTCTATGATGGAAGACCTGTTAGACGAAATCTAAATCAAAACCTTCAACTAGATCTGCAACTAGAACAGCGATTTTGCTTCCAAACAGTAACAGTATATCTAGAGAAATACTAAAATATACTGTAAGATTACCCTTGTTTTACTGGATGCAGTTTACGTGGATTTTTTCTTTACTTTGTGTCCAATAAAAAGCCTTTCAGCCAAGTTTTTTATTCTTTCAGCTTTGACAGCTTCTAATAACCTGTAGGCTGTCAGTAGCAGGCTGAACCTCCAGTTTTTCCACAGCACTGCCAGGACAATTACAGCCACTGTCTGCCACAACGGGATTCAACTTGGTGAACTACATTCAAATCAGGATCTGAGCTTGAATGAAATGTGTATCTTTCTCCATATTTGACCTGTGCAGGAAAGTTTGATTAACAAAGCTAAGAGGAAACTTCCTTCTGAAAGTCAGATGAAGGATGTATACGGCAGCATCCTGTGCACATCTACTACAGATGGTCTGCAGTGATGGGTTTTGCACAGGCTCCACCCATTCCAAACGTTTCCCCAGCCCTTACAGAAACATTCATGGCCATTTTTTTAATTATTTGTTGAGCATGCAGGAAGGCAGGGTTTTGCTTTCGACCTTATATTGTCCTTCCATATTTAACTGAGAGATTTACTCATCTATCATGTAATCAGATTAACTGGCCAACATCCTTCCATGAATGTTTGAACGTTATCCACTTATTCACATCTGGCCAGCATGGAAAGGTTTAATTACAGTAATACTCCTTCAGTGCTTTAATCTCCATGCACACCTGTAACCTGAGCGTGATTTGAAAGTTAGATTGTCTTAATCTTTAACTCAAACAGAACAAGGTTACAGTTCTAACAGTTCTATAATGTGTGAGATAGGGCTGTCTGTGTGTAGGGTAGTTTTCTGAAATGTTCAAAAAGTATATTCAAAAAGTATTTTGGGCTGAAACCTCTGCGTACAACTTCAGTATGAATGCTTGGGATTGTTATGTTGGTGGATTTAAGTAAATGAGTTGGTTTCCATAATATCATGAAAAGGTTAATTCTCATTTCTATCTATGGGCTATGCAGTATATCAAAATGTATTTTTGTGTGAGGAAAATGATATTGCCACCTCAAGGCTAAAACTGTTAATTTGCTTTAAAAGACCCATTTCATAGACTATGTATTTTTATATAAAATGCCATTTATTCCTTGGTCTATAAGCTAAAAATGGAGCTGCAAAGACAGACACTGCTGAAATATACCTGAAACATTTTAACAACATCTTTTTAGCAGATGTCATTTCAGTCCAAACTTGTATTGTCTTTGATTGAACAGTGCATTGCAGTTCTATGAAGTGTGAGAATACAAGATAATAATAACACAATGATTGACTTTTTTTATCTTCAGGAAACCCAGAGAATAGCATTGTGTGCTCATTAAGTGTAAACATTTCCCCACCAGTTAACAAAGACCAGGATTTTGAGAGTGGTGTTAATAAAACCTACAGTAGGCTCACATTCCCATGTAAAAATTGACCAGATATACCAACGGAACAGGACTGACTGCTGTAACTGGGGATCAGACTCATTTTGTAACACCAATATGTTAAGTTGAATAATAAACTCTGTGCATGATTTTATATCTTATAGAGTGATGCACTATTCTTTTAGAGCCAATTATTAAATTATGCTATATTAAAAGTCTACATGAGCTTGAGATTAAAGCACAAACCCAACCCACAGCTTCAAGTCCCTACCTGGCCTGACCCAACTGCTGATGCTGAATTTGAAATCTGAATCTGACTTGAAACTGTACCTGCTCACATACAGCTTGTGCCTTGTTACTTTGCCCTTGAGTGGACTGAATGAAAGCATTTATTATCAGTCAAATGTTGTGGGTGTGCATTAAAAATCACTAAAATAAACCAAACCTGAGGGCACCCCCATGTTGCATGTAAAATATCTGAATCTGGCCTAAAACCTGATTTCTTTTGGGGTCTGTCAGGCTAGAGACTAGTCTCTGTGAGTTTATTTTAGGTTCTAGCTAGTCTGTCATAAAAAGAGTGAAAAACTATCCCAAGGAACACCATAAGCACATACTGATATGTTTTGTTTAATAGGTTTAAATGTTAGTTTTATTCTATATAGTCTATGGCACTTTATGTGTAGAAATTGTTTTGGTGTGTAGAAATTAGATATGTAAATTGACACACGTCATCAGTGATCTTCAGGGGGAAAAACAGGATATGGGCCCTGCAATTATTTTTCTAGCACAGCAGTCTTCGGCAACTGTTTTTATTAGTCAAAGCATGAATCTTTCCCAGCCTTCCCATCAGTACAGGAGCAGTATTTTCAAGGTCAGAGTAAATTGGTGCATGCAGTTTTACTGGTGGGTCTATCTTGTGGGTTTAGTATGCAATGTGGGCGCTAGGCAGTTATCACCCGTGAGATCTCTCCATACTGCTCCATTACTCTCCCCCTAGGGAGGCTTTCACGTGCTTTTATGGAGCTCTTTGTCAGTCTGTCCACTTCAACCACAGCAAAGGTCATCATCTGGCTTTAGCCCACTGAGCAGTGAGTACTCAAAAGAATGCTAGATTTACATGCTGTGTTTACAAGCCAGACTTGTGGTGCCATTTTGAGACCACATATTCATGTTGTCCTCTGGTTGTGGTCATGTACGTCAAGTAAAATGAAAGGGTCAAATGATGTACAAATGTGTTGTGTTTTTGATCCACAATATAAACCATACTTTGAAGCCGAAGTAAAGAAGAAATGGCAACATACAACAGCATATTTTACTTTGTTTTGGTAGGCAAAACACAGGGTATTGTACAGCTACACAAACAAGCAATTGATTTTTTTTAATAATACAAACACTATATATATGTATATCAAAATATATAACAAAATGCAAATGACCATCATGATGTCCATGCTGTGGGATGTCATTGGGCATTCCACCCTGTGACAGCTGCAGGAGTATTTGACTCATCCTTTATTCCTCTGCAGTCGGTGAACCCTATACTGAATGCCACACTTTAACAGGGTGACTTCATTTATCCAAAATACTTTGTGTGTCTCTTGCCTGAAATGTGTGAATCAAGGGTGTCCCGCTCCTGTCCTGGAGGGTCGGTGTCCAGCACAGTTTGATGATTTCTCTGTTCAAACAAAAAGGCCACTAAACCTGGTAATTAAAAATTACTTTTATCAGGTATGTCTGGACAGGAAAATGAACATAAATAGTGCAGAATATTGTGTTTTTAGAATAGTAACTGCGCAGGGAGACAGAAAAACTGTTTGATTTTAATGTAAGTTAATAAAAATACATTTTGGATATACATGCAATGTAAAAGGTTGCTGAAGTTATCAAATTTAATATAAGGTTATATCTTCACTTGCCCTTTAGAATGTGTGAATAAAAATGCATGCACTTGGTCCAGAGTGACTTATAAAAAATCTTAATGTACTTTAAAGTAAGAACTTTTTTGCTTCCTGTTTAAAGTTACAATTTCCTTGATATGATTTCTGCCACAACAGTGATGAAATATAGTCATTGGTGTGAGGGTTAGGTATGTTTTTTGTGCGCGTTTGTGTGTGTGTAAATGTTATCATGAACTAGAAGCACATAACCTTTCACTCGCATTTACAAGAGAGCCAATAAACTTCACTATGTTCAGTTTTTTTTCTGCTTTTCCTCTTTTCTACTGTCTTTTAGAGAGAGCTTTGTGCTGACTGTGCAGTGTTGTTGCAATGATACAGAAATGCTCCACAGCCTTGCTCTTATCACTGTGGAACACTTTAACTCCCTTTCATTAGTGCCATTTTCAGGAGTCGCAGAATAGACCGATTTGCTGGGACATTCAGACCCTAAACGACTTTTCCCCGGTTTATATAAGCATGGCCTTATGAGGTTCCCTTTAATACTTTATCACCATCACTAATGTAATGCTTTTTTACTTGCACATGAAATTTCTTAGCATTTTGTTGAGTACTCTCTATTCCACATTTTAGATACGTTTCATAGCCAGAAGACCTAGCTAGGTCTGCAGTTTTGCCCATTTTATTATTCATGTTAATTGGACACACTTTCATAATAAAACTAAGCATGAATCCATGCAAAGTAAAAGAAAAAAGCTGAAGATATAATCTAGCACATTTTTAATGGACTTTCTGTTCTGACAGCAGCTGAAGCACTGAGCAGTAAATGACATAGGCAGTGGAAAGAAAAATCTAATATATTTTCAGCTGGTCAGCTGGCTGAATAAGCTCCCTATTAGATGAGAATGTCACTTTTTTAGTTAGCAACATGTTCAGTGGGAAATGTAGTGTTGGCCATGCATAAAAAACAGCATCATGCTACACTGCTGTATTGATCTGCCTATTTGAAAAAAATTGCTATTGATTTATATCATTACATGATGCCCTTTTATTTGAATCATTTCTTAAAGACTGTTGCAATCCCTAAAGACACACAGCTTTTGATTTTTAATCATAAAAATAACAGTGTATGTAAAATAATTACACATTTATTTTTAACATTGCTCTCAAAATATGTGCAGATAATTTGCACTTACCCCATAGATCATATTTACAGTTTAGATCTTATATTCTTAACATAATAATTACACAGTTTTTGAAAACTCAGTCTATAAAAATGAACAAAAACATAGGTAAAGTCTAGGCATTCAGACGACCTGCTACTGATTTTAGCTATGAGATCCTAGTGTGTGAGGGAAAATAAATGTATTAATTTAAACATTAATAAAACAGAATAATTAATATGGAAACTGTGTTGATGTAATATATTTTATTTATGCTAAAATGTTGTGCGTGTTTGAATTAAGTAAATTCACTGGAAAACCTGTCAAATATAAATAAGCGGTTTTGACTGCTGTGGTTCTCTATCAGCAATTGGTTTAGAGGAGTAACACTTTTTTTTTTTCTTGGATGATGGTGGTGTCAGAGTGGGAGAGCAAGAGCAACTTCTTCAGTTCTCCTGAGGCCTGCTGGAGTTTGTTTGCTCCAGATCAGAGGGTGTGTTAAGATCGATACAGCTGCCTCTTGTCACCTCTAGTAAATCATGAACTGGCGTGTATAAAACATCAAGCGTGGGCCGACATGCTTGTGACACTGTGCTGTGCATACTGTATAACTCCGCTTACAAATCCCTTGTCAGTCAGAGGTTTTAGCCATCTGTTTGCCTGTTTGTAGTGGAACATGTGCTTTCGGCCTAATCATTTTCTCTGTCCCTTCATGCATCACAGCACAACTGCTGCGGACCTGTGTTCCTTTGTGAGTGTGTATGTGTGCGTGTAAAGCTACTGAACGATAATTAGCTGATGTGTGTATGTGGGGTACTTAGTGTGGTTGAGCGTGTAATAGCTTTAGCGTGGTTGAAGACATTAATCAATGAGGCGCTCCCCTTTGTGTAGAGACACAGATCAATAGGACACAAGCAAATGGGCAGTGATGACCACATAGCCTGAGCTAGCTGCTGCATATTGATGGACTCTTTTGTCTTCATAAAAGCCTCTTAGCACCTTTAAAGCTCTGCCTCTCTTCTCTCCCAGCTACGTTTTGTGACCTGCACAAAAATGAAAAGATTTATATTCCGCAAGGCACTTTTAGTTGCAGCAACTCTCACACACATAGCCATGCACCTTCAACATTCGAACAAGACTGGGCTCTTGTAGATGCCTTGATTTCCACAAGCCTTATTATACCTGAATAGCACTGGCCTCACTGATCATACTGCTCATTTCACATATGGGTCATATCTTAACTCCTCCCTTTTCATATGCTATTTACTAGAATAAACTGGCTTTGACAGCTGCTACTGGTGTTTTAAGTTGGGATGTACAATGATATTGGAATCATATGGGCATCGTCAAATACTTTCTTAACAAAATAACAGAGATGCTCCGATCAGCATTTTTGGGGCCGATCACCGATCACCGATCACCAAGATCATGATCTGCCGATCGCCGATCACTGCCGATCACAGAATGGCAGGGGAATGGGAATATTTTATCTGTAATCTAGCAGAGTTTGCACCATTTGTAGAAATGAAACCAACTCTAAATTAACTATATTGTAAAAAAGAGAGAGAGGGAGGGAAACTTCCAGACGGGAGAACTTTGCTGAGCGATTCACGACTCATCACGAGTCACGAATCCGAGGTCTCCATTGAACCGGATCCATCGAGTCTTAACGTCATCATGTCAAAGTTATAAACCCCGCCACATTATACATCTTATAACAATTACTTTCTTTACTTTCTTTTGAAAATTGATTCAAGCAATTCAGCTGACTCACTGCTCTCAATTTGTCAATAGTGACTCATGACTTGCAGATTCGGATCAGTTTACTGAGTGACTCAGAGGGAGCCGAATCCGAAAAAGGATCCAAGTATCCCAGCTCTATTGTTTACATGTGCGCCGTGCATGCACGTGTGAAAAAGTCGCGCAAGTAATTTATGTCAAGTGATCGGCTTTTTTGATCTGCGTACCCCAAAAGCGCCGATCAAAAAAGCCGATCACTTGACGTAAATTAAGCTATTTTTAGCCAAAATCGGCCGATCATGATGGATGGCCGATCAATCGGAGCATCACTACAAAATAATAATGGTATCAAACAGAGGGTTAGATTTGACTGATGTTTCGAATCTATTGCATTCTGGAGGAACTGAATGTTTAGGTGAGGCTGGAATACTGTGCTAAAATGCTTGAATTTTTTACCTACTTTTTAGACTTATATGTATGAATATTGGTTAAATTCAGTTATATTTTTGAATCCAGTTTCTGCATTTTTATAAGTGTTTTGCCTCGGTGTCAGCATTGCCAGATATGGTATTGGCCAAAATATCCCACATGAGTTCACCCCTAGTTTTGAGCTATGCAATGTCTGCAGTGTCTTTTTTGATTTTAGCACAAGCTTTCTTTTCAACTTCACATCTCTCCAGTAAAACTTTTAACGCTCATCCTTTAACGCTGTATCTCTGCTCCTCCCGCCCAGACTGTGAGGAAGGCTCAGGCTCGGTGGGTGATCCAGGGTCATGCTGTGTTCCTGAGCAGCTCTTGTGGATTTACCTCATTTTTTTCTAGAGCAGCCCTGCGAACTGGCGTTCTTTTTCATTTCCTGCTTTTTTTCCCTCTCCTTTCTCTCTTTTCTGTAATTCTCTGTTTTGCCGGAAGGTTCTCGGTCACTGGCTTCATTACCATGGTGTTTCTGCTCTGTTTGATGTATGGCAGTGGTGAGATAAAGGCAAATGGGGAGATAGATGTGAGAGGGTGATATCAGAGGAAGTGGAGCTACAGTGCAGATGTACTATCTAAATCAGAAACACTGTGATAAAGAGCCTTTGTATGGATGCGTACGATGTCGGCTTCAGACATGAAAATGAAAAATGTAGGAAAAAGACAAATGCTTTTGTGTTTGTCTGTGTAACAATGTGTAGTGTTTGTGTGGGTACCCTGGCAGCAGAGCCGAAGCATTTGTGTGGCTCTAGCCAGTAAAAGCAAAGGACTTCAGCCTGGACTTCATGAAGTCCACTCTGTTGGGGGAGTTGAGTATTACTGCATGGCTTGTGAAGGCTTTGGTACAGGAGGGAGCCAGAGGGGACTTACCAGCTGAATGCACACAATAGCAGGGACATGAGGCCAGCTAACTATTTTTTGCCCCAGTGAAAAATCAGTAAGTGCTGTTTTATGTACAATAGCAGTGATTCTGTAATTCAGAATCTGTCACATCCTACAGTTTCACTTATATGAGATTTGGTAGGCTCTTCAGCCTCTGCATTCCTTTTTTAGAGTTAGCTAAGATTCAACTGAGGGAAAACAAACAGTATAGGACAGTAAAGCTACTGCATGCCAGCATACAACCCTTAAAAGGTTTCTCACAACTAGAGAAATTCAAAATCACAGATTATAAGCTTTCAGTCCATCCTTTAGTACTTCAGTAGTATACTTGATCCACATAAAAAGTGCTAAAATGTTTTTAATTTCATGTATTTTATGGATTTACACCTGCAATACATTTAAATTATAATTTAGTATGCAGTATGGAGGTACACTTATAAATGCATTTCTTAATAATCTGAAGCAGACAAACAAAACTGTACTTATATGTACTTAAGTATATTTTAAGAAATATATTTTTAGTACTTTACTGTGCACTTATTAACAGTGCATACTGATGAAAGAATTCGGTATTGTATTGTGCTAATCCTAGGACAGCACAATTTGTCTCATAGCGATTGCTTTAGTCAGCTAAAGACAAGTACATTGGGTTCCTGAGTGGTGCAGCTGTCTTAGCATTAGCTCTATCATCAGAAGATTGTGCGTTTGATCCATGGTGATTCCCTTTCAGTGACTGGGCTTGTGCTAGCTTTACTGTCCCAGGGATTTGGCTAAAACTACATTTAAAATTATATGTGGTAGAAGATATTAATGTGCACTTTATTATGTCTTAAATGTATACACCAGTGTGCTTTTAGTAAATTCCAAGTGCAGTACCAGCTATATTTAAATTTATTTAAATGCATCTCAAAACATTGCTTAAATACAATTTAAAACACCAAGTCATCATAATTTGTTTCAAAACAATACAATTATAATGCATTAAGGTAAACACTAAAACTGTGAAGCTTTCATAACATTGGAATTAAAACGATGTATTTTATATTTAGAAAGCACACGTAAATACATTTTTCATTCACAAGGAATCTTATTGTGTTTTTAAGTCTTTTATTTGTATTTTTTTATTCATATTTGAACATTTTTGTTTCTACATTGTTCTTTGCAACAAAACCAACAAAACCAAAAAAGTAGGATGCATGCAGTATGTAAATCAACTGTAAATGTAATTCCTTATGCAGCACATAATGTACAGTAATTACATTACTACATTTGATAATAAAGAAAAAAATAAAATAAGTTCACAGAAATTTTATTTGATAGTGTAATGAATTGCTCTCAAAACATTTGTCATCATTTCCCTGGGACTCCACTGTGACCCCAGTTTCATCCCCCGGTGGGCAGCTATCTGTTTTTCAGCTGCCCTCTATAATGAAGAGATAAATCAGTGAGAAATAGTTTCACGATAATCCAACTGGAGTCTATTAGTGCATGTGCCTAGAGAACAGCCGCCCAAGCCTCCCAAACACATCCGTACAATATACATCATTAGGCTGATCACACAATCACCCTGACCACATGCTCATACTGACCATATGCTCATACTGACCACAAATCAGTGTGTAAACATACCAACAGATCAACAGATCTACTGGCAACTGTAAGCACTGGACCTGAAGTAAAGTGTGTGAGGATTTAAATAAAGTGAATGGTCTGAGTAAAACTGAGTAGTTCAGTGTGCTGACACTTGAGCTTTCGGTCATAGTTTGACATAGGCGTGACTCCAAAGGAGAGGTGCTGCCCTCTTCAGGTTAAGTTACTCATTCTAGGTTGGACAAATTACTAATATGACACTTTCAATAATAATTTTAACTGTTTCTGCAATAGTGGAGGTACAGGAGGTCAAAGTTACTTTAATACACATTTTCTCCCCAGGATTTTCAGTATGCCATAAAAATCCTTGTACCTTCTGTTTTGCTAGGTTATGACACTTAATAGCAATTAATAGCAATTCCTGAAAATATCCATATTGCACCAATAGTCCAAAAGCACATTTTTATTGTCTGGTATTATTAAGGCAGGATAGATAACTACACCCACTTTTTAAATCCCTCTATGTCAGAATCTATTAGAGATACTTACAATATATGCTTTTGCAGGATATATTGCTCAGCTGTATTATAATAGTTTTTTAAAGAATTGAGCAAAACTGATATAATTAGGTACGAAATATTTGAAGATTTCACACGGATTAACCATTTTCATGGAGTGAGAAATTTAAAATTGCATATGGTGCTTTTTTGCCAATAAACGAATAATGTTTTATCTGTTACAAATAAAATACACATATTAGAAAAATCAGTGTGTGTGGTCGCCGACACACTTTACAAACTGCAGCGTTAGCGCAGTGCCACTAGTCCACTCTCAATTCTCACAAACATTAAGTGAGTGCTAAATTCTCGCAGGGGGTCATGCTGCGATTATACCTCAGCCCCTGAGAGCAGCTTTACGAAGGTGAGCATTTAGCAGTTAAGAGACTCTCAGCACTTTTCAGTAATGGCATTGTAATATCAGAGTCACAGGACCCAAGCAGCATTTAACCTCCTGCATCCTACCGGGTGCAGTGGAACTGAGGCAGGCCATGCTCAGGCCCTGACTGCAGGCCAGAACACAGACAGGTGGATTGATGCTGGAAACTAGTGTGGCCATGTTTAGGGAGCAATAAGCAGAAATTTCCTGCACGCCTAGCAGGAAATGCTCACTTGGATCAGAGACGAAAAAGTGTGGAGTGAGCAGTAAAGCAAAGAAAGCGAGCACATACACATAACCTCACACACCTCACTGCGACTTGTACACACACATACACACAAGCACACACCTCACTGGTTCTTGCACGCACAGCTTTTTTTGGTCTTCCTCTCTCTACATCTAGCCCTTTCTTTCTGTATTTTACAAACACACACTTTTCGGGATTTGGTGACTTTTCAGACCTCTTTAAAAAACCCCACACTATCTAGCTACTTTTCAAGACAACCCTTTACTTTCCATAGTCAGTACATGCTTCTTGTGGTTTCGATACTCTCATGTTGTGTATTAAAAAACTAAGTAAGATGTTGTGCCATGCTGTCCAACCTGCCCATCCCAGCAACTATTGTGTCTCTTGGCACCCCAACCTCCCCACCCCCCCACCCCCCACCACACACACACACACACACACACACACACACACACACACACACACACACACACACACACACACACACCCTATGTCATTGTTACCCCCAGCCAGCATTTAGCTATATTCAGTGGAAAATAACTAATATTCTGGTTGCAAAATCGATTGTACAGTCATTTTTGCAGGACATTTTTGTAGTGTACTGTGTGCACTGTACATGTGGAAGATGTTAT
The DNA here is from genome assembly GCA_037974565.1 of Clupeocharax schoutedeni. Taxonomy (NCBI): domain Eukaryota; kingdom Metazoa; phylum Chordata; class Actinopteri; order Characiformes; family Alestidae; genus Clupeocharax; species Clupeocharax schoutedeni. Next base: position 6,261,613 of record JBBPDH010000018.1, read on the forward strand.
GCATATTATGTGTATGTCTTGACCCCTGCTCTACATGTAAATGCAGGTGTGATCTTTAAATATGCATGTGTGTGTGTGAGAGAGAGAGAGACAGAGAGAGAGAGACACTCACCGTGAGTCGTAATTCAGCACTAATCTCGCTGGGTTGGACTGTAGAACAGCTGAAGTGGCAGGAAATCAAGTTTCCAGGCCATTAGGCATGCTGTAGCAGCAGCTGATTTATTACTGTGGGGGCATTTCTGAGTGTGAACATTATCTGAGAATAAATCAGTCTGCCCCTGAATACACTCTAAGAAGGCTTACAGATCACAAAAAACTGAATGGTCAAGGAGTCTGCGTGTACGTGTGTTGGGCGGTGGTGGGAGGGCAGGGGGTAATGTCTGCCATTTATAATTACCTGGCGGTATGCACCATGTAGATGTAGTACAAGGCCAGATGTACAGAGAAGCACAGATGCAGCTTAGAATGTGCCTTGATGCGGCTGCAATATGTGCATCTGCAGTTTAATTTACTGAAACTTCAGGGGTGTAATTCCACTCTGGCAAGGGCAATAGAGTTTGTGAAAAGAGAACATAAACTATGAACAAATATTGCAACTGCATCTCATCATATCCTGTGCATTTCAATAGTAATTATATAAACAGTGTAATTCTGTTGGTTATACCTGGTTTTAAAAGAAATAAAATTGGCCAGAATAAGCTGCTCAGACTTCAAAGTAGGGATGGTGTTAACCATCTCCACAAAAGATTGTTGGAGCTCCCACTTAGTGACCATTGGGTTCTGGGTCACCTCTTTGACTATGGCCCTTCTACCCCGATTTCTTAGTTTGGTCAGGCAGCCAGATCTAGGGAGGGTCCTGGTGGTTCCAAACCCCTTCTATCTCTGAATAATGCAGACCACAGTGCTTTTTGGGACCTTCAGTGTTGCTGAAATGTTTTTGTATCCTTCCCCAGATTTGTGCCATGACACAATTTGGTCCCGGATGTCTACAAACAATTCCCTGGACTTCATTGCTTGGTTTCTGCTCTGATATTCACTTTCAACGGCGAAACCTTATAGAAATCGTGTTCAGTCAACTGAATTTAGCACAGGTGGACTCCAATCAAGTTGTAGACAGTGGAGGGATGATCAGTGTGAATACTTGTTGGTGTGGTTACCTATTCTTTTAATGTTTCCATTTTTACACATGTTGTGTAGATTTTGTAATGGAAATCTATTTTAGAATAAGACTGCAGCGTAACAAAATGTGAATACTTTCTGGTGGCACTGTAATATCACCAGAGAGTGAATACTATCTTGTGGCACTGTTTATTACACACACACACACACACACACACACACAGAGTACCAGTCAAAAGTCATCTTCTCATTCACAGATTTCCTTTTTTATTATTGGCTATCAATATTGAAAACATCACCTATTGCTCTGATGAAAGCTTGTGGAATGTGGATGTGGAATGGTATTTAATTAACAGGTGTTCTTTGTCAAGAGTTCTAAGTGGAATTTCTTGCCTTCTAATGTTTGAGATCATCAGTTGTGTCACGATGGTGAGGGTTAAGCCCCCACGATCGAGAGCTCTCATTGAACCAGGCTGGACACCAGGGCTTCATGCTG
>JBBPDH010000018.1:6275502-6286954 GCA_037974565.1 Clupeocharax schoutedeni
GTCACCGTACACTACACTGTACCAGTTAGAGTCCAGTCCCCTGACTCCAGTGAGCGGTGCATGCGTGCGTGCGTGCGTGCGTGCGTGCGTGCGTGCGTGCGGGGGCGGGAATGGACTCTAAGCCGGGCAAGTTGAAAAAATTTTTTTTACAGCACATGTTTAGGCTATATTCGGACCATAAGACGCAGGGACTTCCCCCCCCCAATTCTAAATACGGTATATATTTCTCTGAACTAATGCCCATTCTCAACAAGTTTACTTTTTAATTTATAATCAGGTCTTGTAAAAACTATGCTAGAATTTCCTAAAATCTGAGAAAAGAATACAAACTGGGAAACTAAGGATGTCATTTCAATTTCTACATCATTTCACGTGAAGAATATCTATAGATTACTGATTAAATCAGTGCAGATTTGATAGTGGATATTTAGTTCACTGTGTATTGTCTTACCTGTTTACCTGTTCATGTGTCACATAAAGACATAAATACGCATGTAGCGGAAAGATTACAGTTATTATTTAACTCTGCAGTCAACAAACAATCTTGAGTACACTGTCTACACTATGCTTTTGGTGCTCATATGCACAACATTTCTGTCTCCAAACATAATGAGCTGAACTGTTGAAAAAACAGTTGGCAATAACACTTTGGCAATAGCACTCAAAGTGCTTGTGTGCAAATTTAGGCACACATCTTTTGAGGGAACCCATTATTGCATTGTGGTTCATTGCTTATTGTTCTATAAGCAACTGTTTTTCTTATTGCTTTCAGGGCACCCTGCAACCCTTTTTAGGGACTGCTGGCTTTTGTCTTACCTTCCATATCTGTCTTAAATTAGTCTGAGAGACTAATGTAACTTGCCTTTTATCAAACCCATTGTTCTTTTTCAGTTTTCAGTTTCAGTCATTTCAAAAGACACTGTGTTAATTTGAATTTCATGGAATGGACAGAAAGTTTCTTCCTTATATTCTCTATTTATTTGTAAATTTAGCCCACCTCATTATAAGGCCATTTCAAAGGCTGAATTCTGAGTTTTATCAAGTTCTGCTCTACACTCATGTAAAGATGGGCAGCAGTGTAAGAGCTGCTGACGAAGCATACTCTGAATAAGGGAGAGGAGAGCGACCTGAACTGCGTGTGCAGCAGACATTATTTAGAGTGTGATAAATGACTTAGGTTTGCACTGTTTTTTAGGTCTGTACGAATGTCAAATTATGCAAATATTCAAAGGAAAAAAGTGCAATCGAAGTGCATATTTGCTTTTGCTCTGTGTTTGTGTTTGTGTTTGTGTGTGTGTGTGTGTGTGTGTGTGTGTGTGTCCGCCTGTGTGTGTGTGTGTGTGTGTGTGTGTGTGTGTTGTTCATTCGTACTCATAATTGCTCTGGGAGCTAACTGCCTCCCTCATGCAGCGTGAAGGGGACACAGGTCATTCATAAACCAGAAAGTCAGCACATTTAAATTTGACTTGCAGGGAAATGCAGGCCCACCACACACAAACAAATAAACAAACAAAACCAACTAACATGATTACCTGGAGAATAACCTCCTTTCCAACACGTACAAAATGATAAAAATACAAAAATAAGCCATCACTCAGTGTATTTAAAATAATAGTACCATGTTTCTTTATTACAGCATCAATCAGAACAGCACATTCTTACACAAAAACACAGCATTTAATGCTTTATGGTGAACCTGAAATCATGTGACCTATCTACCCTGTTAGTGTATCTTAACACTCATATTAAGCATATTTATGATATCATTAAAAAAAAAAACATTGTTTCACATAATCATCCATAAAAGTACAGTGATGGCTTGTATTTGATTACCATCTACCAAAAGTAAGGGCGAAAACTACTAATAACATTATCCTTTACTCACCCACCACTACCACTCACCCATCCCAAACACGTATAGCTTGGTTGTTCAAAAATCTTAACTAATACACATTCTGTTTCACGTTAAGGGCATAGGATCCTGATAGCCGGGAGGATGGAAATGTCTAATTTGACATATCGATAGTATAATATTGATCTAGATTTAAAAGTCATCATTAAAATGTGAATCATTTGTACCATTTTGAAAGATTTAAAAATGTCAGCTGGACAAATATATTGATCCAAAATAACTTGAAATACAATCTTGTTATACTACTGTGTTATATTATGTAATTTTGGAAATATGGGGTCACATAGAACAAAATCTTACATCCACAACAATACTGTAAATGTTAGCAGGACCAAACTGTGCAGATAAACATATTTCATTCATGTGGAAATTATGCACACACTTAAAATAAAGTAAATGAAATATGTTGGGCTTCTCAGAACAGACCTGGTCAGAGCTCACACCCTCTCCAGCATTTGAGAAGCATTAAAGTTTGAGATGGGCCTTGGCAGCTGAGAATAAACAGCAGTAAGAGCCTGTCTGAGGCATCTCCTGTCAGAGCCATCAGTAGGACAGTCCTGTGCCCAGAATGACTGTGCCTTTTTCTGCCCACTCACTGTGGAGCATGTGAGAAGAGTGTGTCTGAGGGCTTTAAATGTGTACATAGCAATAGACATATACCCACCTTCCTCTACCACTTAGAAACACTGGGTTATTTAAGTGCTTGAATGCTGAGACACCAAAAGTCTGCCTCTTTGAGCCAGAATGGATCATATTACGGGTGAGAGATTGGACTGGAATAGCGGATTTGGACACACACACACACACACACACACACACACACATGAGAGAGAAAGAGAGAACAAGATCCTGTAGTTAATAGACTATTTTTCCTCACAATGGTAATGAGTCATGGTAACTAATAACTTCTATTATAGAATAGAAGTGCAGTGTATGTGTGTGTGTGTGTGTGTGTATGTGTTTAGAGTTTAAATAATGATTCTATATTTGTTATCTTTGGCTGTTAATGCATTAAATTGCTTAATTTGCTTGCCACTACACCCACATAGTATCTCTGAGAAAATGACTATTTCTAGACTGCCTGCTACTACACTTTCTACTGTTAATGTTCTGATACTTTTACTGCTTTCTCAATGAAGCCCCAAGACTAGATAAAGCAGGAGGCCCAGGAATGAATGCAGAGAAGGAAGGAAGGAAAAGAGGAAGGCTGGAAGAAAGGATGGAAGGAAGGAAAGAAATGAATGAAGGAAGGGGGAGATGAAGAGAAGGAAAGCTGGTAGAAAGGAAGAAGATAAAGAGTAACAGAATGAAATGTGTGAAGAAAGAGAGGAGAGAGAGGGAGGGTTGGAGAGGCTGACAGTATGAAAAACGAGTCCGTCACTCTGGAGGCCTGCACCGCATGAGAAGCTAATTCAGCTGCTCCACACTGATGGGCGATAAGCGCCTGACTGCTTCTCCCTCTCTTTCTCTTTCTCTCCCTCACTCACTTTCTCTTCATCACTCTGTCCTTCCCTTACCACTCTCTCATCTCTTTTTCTCTCCCCCTCAGTCTTTCTCTCTTTTCCACACAAACACAAAGCACCACTCTGCTGCCACCAGCCTCCACCTACGTCATCTTGAGAGAGGCAGAGACAGAGTCAGAGAGAGAGAGAAAGAAAACTCTCATTGTCTCAGTCAGGGATTGCTTTCTTTCCAGCTGCACATCAAAGTACTTGTGCCTGCCGTTCTTTACATAATACAACTCAGTTAAAGGACTTTACCACCTAAAGAGAGTGTAAGAATCTAAAGCCTCTCTCTGTACAGAGCACAGTGAGAGAGGTATTACCACTTGGCTGTGGTGGTGGCCTGAAGATATCTTTCACAGTGTATTCATGTGCATCACTCGTCTTCTCTCCCACTCCGTCATAAGCTGCTCATTTGGGGAGCTTCTCTGAGAAGGAGAACAGGGCTGGAGATTTAGACTTTATTTAAGAGATGAGGCTTTTCCTCAGCTTTATCCAAGGTTTGACTGGCACCCGCTGCAATTACAGCACCTACGCTGAAATCACAAAACAGCATGGCTGCCATCTCTCCACACCAATTAACTGCAGTCACTTCAAAGCTTGTTTAATAAAAAGCCAAAGCCTCCAGCAATCTGTTCACACCAAGCACAAGGGCTATTTATTTATTTAGCAGGAATAGTGTAAAGGCTTCAGAGGTTGACACTGGACAACTAAATAAACACCATCCAATTTGCAAATGAACTCTCAACGCTCTGAACAGCAGCTGCCAAAAGAGGTATCTGTGTAATTGTTTACTCGGTCTTATCTGCTCAGTTGTGGATTAGGAGCTTAAAGGCTTTCTCTCGTTTTAATCCTGTCTTCTTGATACACTCGTAATCAACATACTATTTCAGCTGTCACTCAAAAATTAGATACTGGGTGACCTGACCTGGTCATCGTGGCTTTAGAGCACAATCATGACAAACAGTGTCCCCCTTAATACAAATGCAAATGATCATCTAACAGTTTTTTTAATCTGAAGTATGCTTCTTCAATTTTGCACTGGAGCTAGAAGTCTAATGTAGCTAACGTGTTCAGCAATTTCCTCTGGGATCAGTAAAGTTTTCTGATTCTAATGTAACAGACGTTAATGCTCCACCAATCACCACTCTATAAACTAAATCATCATACTCTGTGTTGTTATAAATGGGTATTCCATCTTAAAACTATAATTTAATATGTTATGTAGCAGTCTGTGGTGTTTTGTGTCCACAAGTATTGTTACTACAATACTGAGCATGCAATATCCAAATACATAGAGAAATGATAGATCATTGGTTCATGTGGAGGATACTAAATACAGATATGATGTTAGCTATGCTGGTGTAATATCTGGCATCCTTCTGCATTCACCGTCTTTTTAAAAGATTCTGTCACTTTTAAGATATATTATCTTTCCTAAAAAATCATCTGTGTCTGTTTTGGGCTGGAGTGGTCCTTTAAGTAGCTTCATATAGACTTTAAATCTATATGGTCAAAACGAGTTTGGGATTTTCTTTCAAGTGAAGTGGCTATGTTATGGCCTGTAGGGGATAGAATATAGACCATGCTGTATTTTCCAGAGATGTAATAATACCAATTGGCAACTTACGTTGCAAGTATTTTACTTCATCAGCACAGGATTTTCTGATCAAATGGAAGCTGGAGCAAGCTATGTTTAACGTGTCTCCGTAGATACGCGTCTGCCTTCCCTCTAATTTATTCCTCTCTCTCTTTTCTCCTCCGATTTATCATGGCTGGTATCTGTATCCTATGTGACACATGCTCCTAAACTCTTCTGTCAGCTTCTGCAGTGCTTTGCCACAGAGCTTTTGATTGGTTCTGACAGTACCAATTTGATTTGTATGTTAGATAAGACCAGCTTACCACTGCTCATAAGGAAGAAGACATGTCTCAAGAGTCTCGGGAGGAGAATAAAAAAAATCTAGAGGGGGATTGGTGGGGCAATGGCGAGTTGTAAGTGATTATGTAAAAAACAGTGCAGTATTCATAGTGTTAACACATATCAAATGTGTCCCACAGTATTTACACCATGGTATTTATCACCATATCACATATTTTGGGATGGTCTATTATAAACTTTACTCTTTTCTTATGTTGACATTTTATAAATGGCAAGTTATTGTATATTTATTTATAATCAAACAGGGGATGTTAGTTGGCAAACAGTGGCATCCCATTGCACCTCCAGATTTAGTCCTGAGTACACACTCTGAACACTAAAAATAAAGTTTTTTAAATGGTTCTTGGATTAGAGAAGGGTTCTGTGAAAAGCCTTTGATTAGCACAGAGCTTTTACATTATGGGTTCTCTAAAAAGTGTTTTTGACACCCATTAATCTCTTTTTTCAGCAGCCAGACACTAAACAGGCGAGATTTAAAACCCCTTTTGGCTCACCTTTATTTGTTAAATATACACAGAGCATAATGCTTAGTCATTAATAACTGTAGAAGTTGCTGCAGTACAGAAATCAAATCATGCTTTTGTGAGTTAGGGAGAATGGTGGTAATCCTCTCAGCACCCACACCTGTCAGATGTTTCTCCACCTGGCTCTCTCTGCTCCTCACTGCTCAAGCGCAAGCCCTCTGAGGGGTGCTGAGATGCACTGATAGCATGCACACACAGTACATTATGGAGAACGCTATGCAAACTGAATGCATTTGTGAACTTATGGTTACTTGCAATAAAACTATAACCCACAGACTCTAAAAACATTTTACAGTGCCCTCTACAAAATGCTTTTTTTTCTGGCAAACCTTCCAAACAATCTGTTGGCATGGAAAGTTTTGGAGATTTGGTAACCCCAAGATGTTACTTTGTCCTGTAATTAACCAAAAGTGATTTTTTTTGCCTCTTACAATCGTCCTCACTGTATGTGGGGGCAATTTAAAATTGGGTCCTCTTCCAAGTTTTTTACAGTTCCACTTACTGTCCACTTTATAACTATTGCTCTAACTGTAGAAATGGGCATTTTCATGCAAATAGCTATTTTTTATAACTATTCCCACACAACAAGGTCAACAAACTAATCTTTTATTTGGTTTGTGTGTTCTCTTGTCTGTCCCCTGTTGATGGATGACCAAGGGAATATGGCCCATGTGTTACCTCATATTTGTACACCAGTTAATCAGGAAGTCATCGATTACAGCTGGAAAGTTCTTACACACTCCAATCCACTCAAAAACTTACTATTTAAGTGGGAAACTTGCTTCAGTTAAATTGTGTTTTCTATAATTTCCAGGGGAGCCAATCATTGTTGAAAAGAATTATTTCTTGATGAGGGATTTGTTTTTCCCTCTGATTAAGGTTGTAATGTTCTCAGTAATACTACTATTAATTACTGAACAATGACATTTACCATACAGTTACAAAGTACATTGTTGGAAGCTTAAGAACAATAACAAGTGTATAGTAGCTGCATAACCTGCATAATAACTGTTACATGACTAAATGTCAACCTATCCATCTGTCAGGTTTTGTCATTCTTTTCCTTCTGAAATAGTTCACTTATCCAAAGATTCAAAAATAAAATACATACAGCTAGATTTTATTTGTCTGTATTTTGTTCATGAATCATATTTTAGACCATTGTCATGCCAGTGGCCGGTTGAGGCTGCTCTTGTGTTAAGTTTTATATGGGACTCTTGTATGAGTATTGGTCACAGCTGGTGTTTGTTTACTTTAAGTGAGTGTGTTATTCATTGGTTTAGGTTTGAGTTTTGTATTCAGTTGCCGGTCAACCCTCACAATTACCCTCATGCTACCCGTTCCTCTTATGTCCTTGTTATATGTATGTTTTAAGTGTTTAAAGGTCCTCATGCCTCTTTGTTTTGTTATGTGTACAATCTGTGTTTTTCGTACAATAAAATTCCATCAACGGGAACTTGCATTTGTGCATCGCCTCACTCCCTGAGCTCGCACAACGTGACACCTATGCAGCATTAGGAGCCTTTCCCAAGGACTCCTATTGATGTAGCATGATGATCTTGTCTATGAATAACTGAACCCTTCAGTGTTATGTTTATGTAATTGTGTTTGCAGATAATTCAGAAATATGTGATAACAGTAGTGTGTACTGTGCTCCTCAGGGTGTATGACTATCAACGTGTCCCATCAGTGGCACCTCCACTGGCCCACAGCTCCAGCCTGGCTAAGAGAGCCCGCTCTTCCTCCTCCCGGCAGAGACAAAGCCGAGAGCGCTCATCCTCCAAGAGCTCCAGACCCCACTCATCCAGCAGAGCCAAGTGTATGAAGTCACTCATTTGTCCACCTCAACATACCTCCACATGTGCCTGATCAGACACTGCGCTTACGTTCACCTACCTACCCACACACATGCACCTGGCCTACACATATTGTTCCTGATCACATACTTTGTGTTTATCAAGTTAAGTAGATCTCTTCTGTCATTTCAGTCATATTCGCCATACATCACCATTGTGCAATACAATGAGCTATAATAGAAACAACACAAGACTACGCAAGTGTGGGCAGGACAGAACTACACAGATTGCAAAAAGAGGAGAGAGCAACACAAGAGCAAACAATAAAATATTACAGGACAACATACAGTGCAGCCGACAGGAGCTGTAACCGTACTATTTTGAATGAATACAGTATTATGACAGATACAAAGAATGCAAGGACTGCAGTCGAACTAAAATGTAAAAACATTGTGAAACATTTATGTTGGTGCACTCATCATGAAAGTTTTACACAATGTAAAAGCAGATCTGTTCAAAAGAGGCAGATAAAAATTAAAAATAAAAATGTTAAATATATGCATGTTTTACTTGGATTACTATCATATGCATATGCAGTTTCTATCACTGTGATATTATCTGCAAAAACACCAAGGTACATTCAATTTCCAGAAATATCCAGACATCCCCTCTAATTGGTCAGGATCCTTTAAAGTATTCATTGCCTCCACAAATATACAGTTGCATGCACACAGCTTTGGTAAACTCCAAAAGTACAGGCGATAGATTAGAATGCTTTGGAGCAGTCAAACATGAGCCTACAGTCACCATGCCCAATACCAGGCACCGAATAGAGAAGTAGAAATAGAAGTACAAAGCCCCACTAAGCTGTGAAGCAGTGGAGCTACATTCTCTGGGGTTATGGAGCTCCATTTAGTGCCTTTTCTGTTTGTAATCCTAATCACCCAGCATCAGTACCTGACCTCATTAAAGCTCTTGTGGCAAAACGCAATCAAATCCTTATGACAATGTTCCAACATCTAGCATGAAGCCTTTCCAAAAGATCAGATGCTGCTCCTGGAGCAAACATATATAAACTCTATTATTAAGCCATTATTTCAAACGAAACTGATCAACTGATGTCTACAAACCTTTGTGGCTGTAGTGCATAATATGTAGCTAAAAAGTAGCAGCAATGTTAAAGTCTGAATTTTGTTTATACATTTGTCAATTTTGATACATTTAAAATTCCCATTTAAGCAAATTTTGGATTTGGGTAATCTATTAAACCCAGAAGGGCAGAGACTCCAGATGGCTGTTCATTAAAAGCCTCTTTTCTGTAGCTTCTCCTTCTGTAATAGAGACAGCCCTATCAGAACACGCTGTTACACCAAATTAATAGAGCGGAACGAATAAGAAAGTGTTTAGAACGTCATTAATAGTTCTCATTGCCAGGTCATTGCAAGAGTCTTAAAACTAGAGGGTCAGGATGTTGGCTTTTTCAAATAAACTCCCTGTGACTCCCTCACAGTCATCATGTCTCCTCATTTATCTTTTTTGTTCAATCTGTAATTTTGACTGTAACTTGGTAATGCTCTATAGTACTTCTCTCTACAGTATTTCTCTCTGGACTGTTCATCCATTTTTTCTTGCTTTGTTTCTTCTTTTTCTGCTTTTTTCCATCACGGATTACTTTGTCCACCACTCTGCTGCCATACTCTGAGGTGGCCAAGCAAAGTACTGGGGACAAATGGCCTTCTCTAGAGCTCACTTTAGAGACAAGCTTGAGAAAGGCACAGGGCCTAAATGGGTGACAGAGTGTGTGAAGAGGGAGTTGGAACAAAAGAGACTTGCCAGAACTATAGATTGGTTTGTGTGCAGTTATTTGAAAAAGTACAGATTAAGAGATAACCGCTTGTCTTGACCCAGTCAATATTTCTTTTGAAGAGCTGTTTTCAGAGTTGTTTTATTGTCTACTTTTACTTTTAGTTTAACCTTTTGTATAATGTGGCAAACCCACCCCCCCCACCCCCATGGTTTATCTCTCTGCAGTGAAAATGGAGGAGCTGCAGACTATAAAGCGAGAGTTGACGCTGATAAAGGTTCAGATCGATGGGCTGTTGGACAGTCTGGACAGAATGGACAGACAAAGGCAGGAGCACACAGGTCAGTCTTCTAAAGATGCATGAAGCACTGTTTGTACCTCTTGACCTCCACTAACCTTATAATAAGATTCAAACTGTTTAAAAAATATAGTCTAAATAAGGCCTCAAAGAAGGTCAACTTGGACCAACTGAAGTGCCTCCTTCGAGTTTATATTGCCCCCTAGTGGTAATCTATTCTCACACTTCGCCTCATAAAAACACTTGTACACATGTTGACCAAGTTCAAATTTGTTAACAAATACAGGAATAATAAACGGGTTTCATAGTTATTTATTAAAATTTAAAGGCTGCTAAAACAGTTGAAACACTTATTTAAAGCAGGCAGAAATGGCACAACTGGATAAACATGTTATACGTTATACGTAGACATACTGCAAACATATAGTGTTGTCATCTGGGTTGAGTATTATTATGAATTTATGCTCTAAACTATACCTTATTTTATTTTATCTCTGAATCTCTTTCTTCAAGGCCCTCTTTTCATTTAATCATATTTAAAATTCTAGTCCAGCCCCTCTTTAATTACAGCCTTGCCAATGATGAGCAATCAATGTGTCTGTATCATTAATTCTAGCAAGTTGACCAGGGCAGTGAGAGCTTTCTCTGTCACTTTCCTTTATATAACACAGAATGCACTCCAAATCTTAATGGCTTAAATATAATCATCCATTAATTTTTGATTGCTCTGATACAGGGAAAATGTAGTTTTTATGCTTTTTTTCAGAAAATTAAGCAACAGTATCTTTATTTGACTGTCAGCCTTTTGCTTCAGAGAACTGCCCAGGTCTTAGAAACTCATTATGAGCAAATTTAAGTCACTGCTGAAATGCGGCTAGATTACTAAATGTTTTTTTGCTTATTAGACAAAACTGATTTCATAAAGTTGATTGTTTCTGGTTGTAAAATTTGATTTGCCGAGCTATGTTCAAAGCTTAACTATGTTCAGTAAAACAGTACATAAATACAAAGAAAACATATCAATTAATTTCTCTGTTGTTCACCATAGTTTGCTCATTAAAACTACATAATTTCAAATGGAAATGATCAAGTGATTGATTGCAATAATGAATTCAATTGTCACTTTATTGTATTATCTTGCTGTTTTATTAAAGTAATAAGCTATGACTGCCGGTGCGGTACAATGGTTTAGCCATGGTTAAAGTGTGTTGTTCGACATGCAGAGCTCTGGGATGTAATGCATCCACATTCAGTGACAGTTTTTGTGTGCTTCAGGTTCACCCTTTTCTCAGGGTGGGAGTTTGGGGGGTTCACCATACCACCCATCAGCCAGCAGTCGAGAGGGCTCACCCAGAAGCCCCAGTCCCCGCATCCGCCAGGCCCAGAGAGACAGTCCTGAGCTGGGGGAGGCCAGTGATGATGACTCACCCATGGTAAACCCTCAAGCCGATAAAAACTCATGCAAGTGAAGTCCACTCTGTCACCAGTGCAGCATACATGCCCTGTGCTGTGTCTATCTATAGATTACCAAACAGCAAGCAATACAACTTTCATCCCTCTATACTCCTTTAAAAAGGAATGTGTGTGTGTGTGTGTTTGTGTGTGTGTGTGTGTGTGTTTGTGTGTGTTTGTGTGTGTGTGTGTGTGTGTGTGTGTGTGTGTGTGTGTGTGTGT
>JBBPDH010000018.1:6294679-6307499 GCA_037974565.1 Clupeocharax schoutedeni
TTCTTCAGGCGTCTGAGGAAGTGAAGTCTTTGGTGGGCTTTCCTGGTGACAGCAGTGAATACAACGTCATTAGTGCTATACAGTGTATTTTAGAAGATAAGAAACAAAGAGTTTTTGTGGTTTTTCTGCATTTCATATATATTGAAATGTGCTAATGTTTTAGAGTTTTATAGTTTTATATACCTCCTGGGCATGACCTTCCAGCTTGGTGATCTGAACCTGCACAGACTGTCAGCGTAAAGAGGGCGGAGTCAGGCTAGCTAATCCACTCCTTGGTCAGAGGATGGTCCGACCAATCCCATTGGTTGGTTTCTGGAGGAGCCGTACAAAGAGTGATTTTATTGGTGGAGAACTAAGCCGCATGGTCTCACACCAGCCAATCATACTAATCTTTGTCAGGCCATGGCTTCCTATATTCCAATGTGGAGTGTTTTTGGTCGCAGCCAGAACACATTGCGTTGATTTTGTTGTCATTTCTGCAGCAGTGTCTAAATTTTATAGAGGAGTCAGAACAATGCCAGAAACTAGCAGCCAGAATGTCACCATGACGACATGCACTGCTCCAGTAAACATCGCTGTCATTAAGTACTGTAAGTGTGGACTAAGTGGGCTCAATGGGTCTAGATCATGTTGTGAAGTTTCGTCTTTATTCTTTTAGTGGCACGTTCAGATTCTGTAATTTGTACTGGTTATTTATCAGCACAGTTCTTTGAAAATTTTCTCACAGGGGGTAAACGAGATGAAGAGCTGATTCTGCCCATTAATTCCTCACTCAGTGTCACTCTGCATCAAGACCAGGTAAGACGTTCACTTTAATCTGAATGCTAGTTATATAGGCAGAGATTAATTATTACGTTAGAAATTCTTATTTGTGGTAGTGTTGTCATCCAGCCCTTAACATCACCCTTTCTTCCTCAGCTTAAAACGACCACAACTGTTGCATGCAGCAGAACTTTCCAGGAGGATCGCATCTGGTTGAACGGCAAAGAAGAAGATATAAACCAACCAAGGCTTCAGTCTTGCCTTAGAGAAAGTAAGTGCATGCTTAGTTTTCTGAGAGGAAAAATGTCCTATGACAGTTTCTCAGTGGTATACCAGTTGTTTATGTACCTGCGCACCTGTGCAATATTTTTAACTAATCATCAAGTGCTTCATTGAGTTCTGTTTATGCTGGGAAAGCACAAGCACAAATCATGAAGCGTTCTTCATTTTTGGGGGGAAACTTGTGGCCTAGTGGAAAGAGAGTGGTTTGAGAGTTGTGCCTGTGATCAGAAGGTTGTGGGTTTGAATGCTAAGACTGCAAGTGGCACCACTGAGGTACGTGTGAGCAAGGTACTTGATTGGTTGGTGGCAGCTTACTGTTTCACTTGGTGAATGAGTTGCTTGTTGTGTTGTGGTCACACATGACTATCAGGGGCCTACTTTACTTTATTTAAAAACCGGTAAGGTTCTGTGCTTGGAACCAACAATGTGTAAAAGTCTCTCTTCTCTATTTCTTGGCTAGTTCGAAGGTTAGCACGGAAGAGGAGGAGTAATGAAGATTCAACTAATGACATCACTTTATCTCACCGTGTCCACATCTGTTCCGTTAACAATTTCCCCACTGCTGCTGGGCTAGCATCCTCTGCAGCTGGCTATGCCTGTCTGGGTGAGTTTAACATTCAGTGTGTACATTGTATTTACATGAATAGAATGTGGTCATCTTGTGTTTATAATATATTTTTCATTGTCTGTCCTTCAGTGTACTCCTTGTCATGTTTATTTGGAGTGGAGGGGGAACTGTCTGTGGTGGCACGGCAGGGTTCGGGCAGTGCCTGCAGGAGTATGTATGGAGGGTTTGTCCAGTGGAAGATGGGTGAGAGGCAGGATGGAAAAGATAGCCTGGCAGAACAAGTCAAATCCGAGAGTCACTGGCCAGAGCTCAGAGTGCTGGTCCTGGTGGTGAGTGCTAAAGTGTAAAGTTTTCATCCGTCTATAGAGTGAAGAAAATGACAGCCAGTGTGAACAATGTGACAATCTTTTTCTGCATTTAACCCAGTAAATCAACAGGAATGCCAGGAACACAGCCCCTGGGGAGCAGTATGTTGTTTTGCCACAATTGCATTAATACAGGATTTATAGTAGTTCAGATTTAGTCAATGTAATTAATGTATATACCTATTGCTTGCTTCTATAGTTCTTCAATGTATGCAAGTCCGAATGGCTAGGTCCTCACACGCATACAGCAAATTGATTCTAAGCTATTATGTATGCTAAACTATTCTGTTAATCTGCGTGACATACTGTAAAATGGGGAAAAAATGCATACAGCAAAAATCACTATTATAATAAAAGTCCTCTTTAGACTGAAAATGCAAAAGTTATCGGTTAGATTTAAGATTCACATTTTTCGGTGCTTTTAGGTCAGTGCAGAGCGGAAGCCTGTTGGAAGTACCTCTGGCATGCAGACTAGTGTGGAGACAAGCAAACTGTTGAAGGTGCAGATTCATGTTGTTATTGGATAATTGCTATATATATATGTTTTGTGCAAATGTATTTTGCATGACCTATGAAATTTATTTAGAATGTTTTTTTTTTTGATATATGCAACACATTTTCTACCAAATGGTTGGGATGATGCTTTGCTCCTTTCCCATCAGCACCGTGCAGAACATGTGGTTCCTGGTCGTATGGAAGAGATGATCTGTGCAATCCAGAGACGAGATTTTGCGGCTTTTGCTGATCTCACTATGAAGGACAGTAACCAGTTCCATGCCACTTGCCTGGACACCTACCCTCCGATATTCTACCTTAATGACATATCACGAAGGGTCATAAGCCTGGTGCATCGCTACAATCAGCATTACCAAGAGAACAGAGTGAGTATAGCAGCCAAAGGACATGCCAGATTTTACAACTTCCTTAAGGTTGATGCAATTTTGTTCTGTGTACTCAGTGTTTGAGTTCATTTTAATTGACCACAAATAACACTGTCTTAAGATCCTCTTTAGAGTGTTCAGTTTCACTTTTAGCTGAATTAAAATGTAACCTTCACTGCTTCTGTTGTGTAGTAACAGCACTGTAAAACCAGCCAAGTCAAATCCTTTCCTGTGATAATAATCTCTTCAACATTAGTCAACCTACTAATTTTCATGGATTTTGCCTGTGTCAAACTAATAGTATTATATAATTCTGCATTAATATTTAATAGGATCATTTAAATCACAATCTTAAATTAAGTAAAAAATGAGGGCTGAGTCCAAATCATCTTGGGATATTACATTTATATGCTATGAATATGTAATTCCATAAACAACACCTGTGTTGAGGAAACTACATAGTAGCATTTGTCATATGATTTTCTTTATATGTCTGTTATGGTACATGCATTCCCATGCACATGGGAAAATGAACTGCTGAACCCTCAGGTTGTTGAAATGTCCTCGGTCATGTACATAAGAAGACCTCAGATTTTGTACTTTTCATGCCAGGATTTGCAGACCAAGCTGGTTGAAGCAGTGAATCTCCTCTATAAAGATGAACTTATTTCAAACACGTACATTTTGCAGGTAGCATATACTTTCGACGCAGGTCCTAATGCCGTGATCTACACTTTACAAGACCACATGCCTGAGTTTGTCCAAGCTGTTCGCCATTTCTTCCCCCCAGAAACCAATGGTCGAGAGTAAGATTTTAATTTTAATGTCAGCATGACAATGCAGAGTAAAAGCAGTAGCTGTTCGAGCTTTGAATGTGGAAAAAGTAAAAGATACAGTTTAATGAACAAAAAGTAAAATATATATATATTTTTGCCACCATTACATATTGACATTTTGTGTTTAATAAGATTGTTGTCTCTTCAGTTTTGTTAAGGGCCTTCCTGTGGATCCCACCTTTTTGTCTGAGGAACTTAAAAGAGCAATTGGGTTGGAGCCTGTGCCAAGAGGCATCAACTACGTCATCAGCACTAAGGTACGTGACTCAGGCTTGTGTCAGATAAAAGGAACCTGTTCATTTCCAGAAAGGAAAACGAGGAATAGGATAAACCCTAAATAATCATTTACCCACAGAGAGATTACAAGCAGTAATAATTTATATTTCCCAAGAGCAGGAACTGTTCAGATTTAGAGAATCATTTATGTGGATTTTTTTCAGGCTGGCCCTGGCCCATGTGTGGTGGAAGACCCAAGTTTTCATCTGTTGGGCCCAGATGGGCTTCCAAAGAAATGCACCTGAGTGCTAAAATCAACACTGCACTATAATCTGCCCTGAACTGAAAAGGATGGAAACAAACAATTTCAACTAATGACTTATTTTTAGTGGCAGTACTTTTATTTAAATGGTAAGAACGTTGTAAATAACATGCTAGAGTAAGGGATCTCTGGACACTCTGACATTCAGATTTTTGCACCATTTAAAACATATTGACTGTACAAATTTTGTCTAATTCTTGGTGTATTTTTTCAGCTTTTTGAAGACACGTTAAAATAAAAAACTATGTTTATGGCATGAGTGTCTCTTTCTTTGTTGTTTTATGACCATTGCAAATGTCACTGCGTTATTTCTTTCCTACTTTCTGAACACCCAATACACTGTATAGTGACTGATGGTAATTACACAGCTATAGACAAGGAATATAGGCCAGTTCTCATAGCTTTTTCTACAATAAGGAGCCACGGGTATCGTAGGAATCTCGATTTGAGGAAGTGACGAGCTCATGGGGTTGGGTTTATGGAGTTTTGTTCCTCCTACCTTTGTTCTGCAAATAAAAGTTGAGTGATTCTCTGAATCTTGACAGTAACCCCAGCAGCAGCACGCGTTCAGTAGTCAGTGTTTTTTTTCACGTCTCCGTGAAGATGGGGAAGATTGAGTGGGCTATGTGGGCAAACGAACAAGCCCTTGCTTCTGGACTCAGTAAGTATACTTTGGCTATAGTCAAAACTACATTTAACACTTGAGTAAAACTCAAAAACTGAGTAAAACTGAGCTGAACAGCCAGCAAGTTAACCACTGATAACCTGGTGCCGCGACTTTTACGCACGTATATCCAAACTGATTCTCAGCGGAGGCTCCAGGCGTCTTTCTGGATGAATATTGACCCTCGTCGGAGCATTAGCTGTCTGTAATATTTTGGCTAAGTGAGAGGTTTTGAGGAAAGTGGGTTACAATGTTTTCGCTCATAAGGAAATAACGAGAGTTTTTCATGCAAGGTATTTTTCTGTCCCACTTCCCTGTTTCAGTTTATCTGACCGGGGGCATCGTCGGTGTGGCCGGTCGGTTGAAAGGCTGGGAGTTCGCAGCCTTTGGGATGTATCCTTTCACACCCGCTACTGTGTACTGATTTAATACCGAACATCATCTGTCACCACGTCCAGGGTGTTGGTCATTTAAATGAACAAAAACTATCTGCAATTATTACTGTTTTGTTTATTATTATTATTGTTGTTTTTGTTGTTGTTTTTGTTGTCATCATTATTTGTGTCTCTAATAATCGATTCAGTGTTTTTATATGTGGAAAGAAATGGCCTTAGATATTGTTTTAAAAGCCTATGCATTCGTTTTTTGCTTGCTATTGTTATGTCTCAAACAAGTTGGTGTTAATAGAAATAATTAAGTTATTGTAGTTATGCATGAAGAGGGAGTGTTAAATTGTGTATGTAGAGATATGAGGGGTCCAGTTGCTGCAGTGAACTCCAGCACAAGTGCCTCCACTATCAGTAGTTACTGGTCTTTCCACATAGTTTGATGCCCTTGACTT
Organism: Clupeocharax schoutedeni; assembly: GCA_037974565.1. NCBI lineage: Eukaryota > Metazoa > Chordata > Actinopteri > Characiformes > Alestidae > Clupeocharax > Clupeocharax schoutedeni. Next base: position 6,300,417 of record JBBPDH010000018.1, read on the forward strand.
TCACAGAGCTGCAGGTGTGTTTGTGTGTTTGCTTGAATACCCAAGAAGCAGGAGGGCCAAAGGCACTAGTGTTGAGAGAACGTAAGTACTTTAGACTGTGTCTGGTTTTTTTTTTTCTTTTCTTTTTGGTAGTTTCTGTAGTGCTTTTCTGATTGTAGCTGTGTCCTCTAACAGGGCAAAATGTTTGATTTAAATACAGTGTATGTTACCTCATGGCTTAATATCACTTGTGTTTTTATCATTCTTTTTCTTCCAGTGGTCAGTACTGCTTCACTGTATGTGTAAAGGCATTTGGGCCCCTGACTAGAAATTACTATGTTCGGGCATTTCTGCACGCTGCGTAAGTAACACTTGCACCTCTACCTTATACAAGATGGAATTTTTTTTGCTTTATCTGTTCAAAAATCTTACTTTCTAAGCAGACAGGCAGGAACATTTTAACTTCATGCTGTTCTGTAAATGCCATTGGTTGTATCGCCTGATGTTATTGCAACCGTATTGCAAATGCACTGTGTGATTTAGGCAAAAAGGCTGTCTCTCAAATGTTTTTTTTACTCTTACAGACTTTGTGTCCCAGGAGGTTTTATGCTTGCCACCGTTTTAGGCTGTGTCTGTCTTGCAATGGCCAGCCTCATCTATCTGTCAGTAAGTGTCATGTTTGTATAACATAAGATTTTGAATCATGGGCTCATACTGTTTACTCCCCCCCCCATTTCTCCAATATGGTAACTTTACAAGACATATTAAAAAAAACATATTCTTAAGTCTAATGTAAGTAAATTAAACATTTTGATGAAGTTATTTTAGGAGCATTTCCAATCACGACTGTTCATCACTAAATAAAAACAGCTACTGTTCAAATGTCTTTTTTGGACAGTGACAATATGTTTGGTAGAGAAAGATGTGTAACAATATGTCTGATAAAGTGCAGCTTGAAGGAAAGTGAAATAAAGAAGTTACCTGGTGGAATTCCCCTTTATACACACACTTCTGTGTCATTTATGCTTATCTACTGTCTCAATTTAGTTTTGCTACTGTGCTTATGTTTTTTATATGTTTATATTCTGTATTTGTTTGGGTTTTATTCTTGTAATTGCTTTTACTCATGTGATGATTATATTAGATTATATTAGATTCATGTGATTGTCATTGTGCAATGTACAAGTACAAAACCAACCAAACAGTTAGCATGTAATTCTTCCTTTGCAAAAAGACTTTATAAAATGAGTTAGAAGTTTATTTGATATCTTGCAATGGCTGATAGTAACTAAACTGCATTTTGATTAGACAGTATTCGTTTTTTAGTTGCAACATCTGTGTTTTTCCTGTCATTGACTCTGTGGAATGATGACATCTGTGGGGAACTACAGCTAAACACTTCTCTAAAAATTTCCTTTCCACTGCCACTTAGGCAGCCATTCATGGGGAACACTGGGAGCCAATTTTGCCTGTGAAGCCTGTAAAACAAGTCTCACAGAGCATCAAACATCCCCCTCAGAACCCCCCGCCACGTCCACCCCCAGAACTACGCAGGAAGAGACCAGATGACCTAGAGTCTGCAGCCTATGTTAACCCCCTACCTGTGACAGCCAACGAATGCTGATCTGTTGCATTTCTCCATAAAGAGGACTGTAATTCTGACAACAACTGCTGTACAAAGGCAATAATAGCTTGCATAGATAATTACAGAATTGATGTGTTTACTGTGCAAAAGGAACGTTGCATTTTTCAGCCTAACCTCTGTCCGTCACATCTGTATCATATGGTTGATTTCCACAGAAAATTGTTTATTTTAAGTTGTGACAGAACCAAATAAGCCAGGTTTCTTCAGCACCTGCCCACTAGCTTCTATTATTAGTGTGTTTCGAGTCAGCAGACTTCCTGTTTTTTTTAAGAAAGTGTTGTGAAATTATTGTACATGGTAATAAACCATATGCAACACATGTGACAGAACGCTGGATTAAAGTCACTGGTGGTGGAAATGGGAAAAGTTTAGTTTATAAATGTTTTTTTTTGGTTGTTTTTTGGGTTTTTTTTTTTTTTTACATCTTTCTCTGTTATGACGTTTGTTAGGTATTCTGTGCAGACAATCATTGCTTGGTTCTTCTGGGCATTCTCCTTACATTTTTTCACCTTGTATATGATATGTATGTTAGGTATGTATTTTTTTTGTCAGGTATGAAATGGCCTGGCGTAAATTTATGAGTGCAACTGATACATTGCTTTACACAGGCGAAATTAAGACAAAACCCATTTTATTTATAAACCCTTGCCAGTAGCTTTTTTGTTGTGTTCATCCATGTGTGTCTGTTGCACTTGCTACAGTGTGTAATATCTACCCAGTTACAGAGAACAAACTTGTCTATGTATGGATTATATAGCCCACCAAAAGCTGACTTCTCAGACTGGGTTTAAGCCTGGTCATAGACTATAATTTCATTTCAGTGTTAAAATTCAATCGTTCAGGATTAGACTTAATCCCAGTCCAAGAAACTGGCCCCAAGTAGAATTGTGATCCCCTGATGAAAAGAAGAATAATCTCAGTTTACCAATGTATTAACAGTGTTGATGGATTCACTTAGCACTGTAAGCAGTTACTGTGTTTAGATTAAAAAATGAGTATTTACCTCAGTGTATATTTTCATGCTTTTATACAATACTAATAAACTCAGGACATGAAATCTGGTGTGTTGAATGTAAAATAATGTCTTCCTACTACATTCAGTCACTGAGACCAAGTTTTCAAAAGAGATTACTGAACTGAACTCAGCTCTGCAGAGTGGAGCACATTTCGAGTTCTAATTCTGCTTTTTCTACTCTTCTTTTTCGTCAGTTGCAAAACCTGGGGAAATCCCACGTTCCTATTTTTGCAGCAGCACATGAAGTGACACGAATGCAGAGGGCAACAGACCATGATAGTGAAATGGTTCACATACATCTTCACACGTTTAACAAATGGAAGTGTGTTTTTCCAGCCTCCTTTGTTTCAGCACAGTCACAAAAACAGCATCTCTTTGTTCCTGCGTATTCTTTTTTGAGGATACAAAAATTCCCTGACTGTTGAAATGTTTGTTACATAGGCAACCTTTAGGCCAGGAATGTGCTGTTTGTTCAACTGAAATACTGAGAAGGTTATTCCATGACGGGCTGCACGTTTGACAAGGGCATGGCCACACCTTTTGCTTCCATACAAGAAGGAAGAATGGACACTTCCTCATAAGGGTTCACACTGAAGGCCCTTGTCGTGTCCAGCAGCTTATCTGACTAGTTCACTGTACACACAGATACAATACAGTCTAGGGTTTCAAGAATCACATGGATTTTCAGAACAAAGACAGAAATGATTTCCTGGTACTAGATTCTCAATCTCTTTCAAGTTATATCTGCCAGAAAACATCACAATTAATCTAGAAACATGTTTTCTGTTTACAGGACTGTAATATGTGCTCCAACAGCTACTATAGGCAAACAGAAATCTATAACAGCTTCACTGTATTGGTTATTTACATTAACCAATACATATTAATCACAAGTTTTTTACTGTGCCTTGGCCCAAAGTTTTATAGCACCCCACGAGTACTGATCTAGAATTATGTTTTAATTTATGCTGAATTTACTGTCCAGAAGCATCCCAAGAACAGCAGTCCTACAATTATGAATATGAATTCATCCTTGAATAACAATGAGTATTTGATAATGTTTGATTAATAACCTACAAAACACTATACCTACTAAACACTAACATTATTTATCATTATTTACTTTAGTGGCCTGGTTTTTAGGGAATTCGACCTGTGTTTGAATACCAGGACTGCTAGTGGCACCACAGAGGTACCATTGTGTGAGGTTTCATACACTGCATTGCTGTCTGCCCACTGTTTATCATGGTAAATAGAATTTTAAAACTGTTTACTCTGTATGCTGTGCTGCAAGGGACCACTTTACTTTTTGTGAAAGTAACAGACTTAATCTTTTACAGGACTCTTTCTTAACTCTGACAAAGCATTTTTAGGTAAAAACTTGTGAAGGTAGAGGAATTCGTCTTTATTCGTGTAAAAAGAAACATCAACCTTAAAGCCGCATGGGTAGGATACTTGCCACTGGACCAAGTGGTCATGTGTTCGAATCCCACATTCAGCATATTGCGACTGGGTTCCTTAACCCCAAATTGTAAGACTGTCCCCTATAGTAAGGGAATGGAGGCCCGTTGGATAAACGTGTCTGCTAAATGCCGTAAATATAATAAAAAATCTCGGAGTCAAGTTGACCGATTCACACGCTGAACAGCGCCACCCTGTGGTCACAACCTGAAACTGTAGAAAAAGAAATGGAACTCTTTAAAACAGACTATTACACGTGAGCATATGAGCAGTTGACGACTTTTTAACAAACTGATACAACTAATGCTAGACCACAAACAAACAAACCAATAAATAGATAAACAACAGTGCAACACAATTACAAGAACATTATTGCAACAAAACAATATTGTAACAAATAGATAGATAGTAGAATTACAAGGTCAAAACCAGTTAAGACAGACTTTTTACCAATAGATAGTTCACTACAAATATCACAGAAAATAAAAGTGTTAAAAAATTAGACTGTCAAAACAATTTAAGACAGACTGCTCACCAACAGATAATACAAATTTCACAGAAAAAATACTAAAAGGTAGCCCTGATTTATTAGCCCTGCAAAGTAGCCCTGAATTATTTTTAATTTTTTTTTAACTTTAAACTAGATTTTTTATGAAACTCCATAGTCAACAAACAATTTAAACTATTTATTTTTTTATATATAAAGACTTTTGTTTTGTTACATTTATTTGTTTAAATTTCAAAGTCGCAAGAATGTAAGACTTTGACACGAATTGTTTTGATGATCGTTTTTGTTTACTTTTTTGTCTCTTCCTGTAAGCGTGAAAGTAGTTCCGCAAATGGCGTCCAATCAGGAACCGTGTTGGTGGGCTGTGCGTTAGTGCTGGACGTGGTGGTTGTGGTGGTCTTCAGTCTCGCACCAGGACTCCCCTGTTCTTCTGAACATGTCGAGCCGTGCCCTCCGCAGGCTGAAGGGTAAACAGAGGGGCCAGGAAGCTCTGGACCTGGGGGACCTGAAGCTGAGCCCTGAGGAGGGAGCAGGAGTGGAGTTAGAGAGGGAGGAAGAGGAGGAGGTGGTACAGCCGGCCCCAGCGAGCAGCAGGAGAACCAAGAGGAACAAACCCAAGAGAGACATCAGCAACATCTACGAGCTGGTCAGAGACTGAGTAGTTCTAGTACTGAAATATGGTCTGCTAGCGAGCCTCTTGTCTCCACAAACCCTTCAGTTGGCGGCCTAGTGGTTAGGAAGTAGCCCCTGAGATCAGAATGTCGTGGGTTCGAATCTCAGGACTGCTGGTGGCGCCACTAAGGTACCCTTAAGTAAGGTACCATACCCAAACACTGCTCACTGCTTCAGTTGGTGAATGGGTTAAAAGCAGAGAAAGATTTTCACATTGTTCACACAGTGTGCAGTGTATAGAGTACTCTAAATCTTTACATACAACAATTTGTCATTTGTTAAACTGTCATTTTTTACACTAATGTTATTTGTTGCACTATAATGTCATTGTTATGGTCTTGTCATTGTTTTGCATTATTGTCTTTTAGTCTGTATTGTTGCACTGAGCATTTTGCTTGGGGATAATTAAGTTCTTAACTTATCTGTTACTGTTTTTGCCCTGTTACAGATAGGCAATGCTGACGCAGAGACAATTCCCACAGACGAGGAGAGCGTTATGACAGAAAAAAGCCTGGAGGAGAGCCGTGTCGGCAACAGACTACAAAACCAAGACTGTCAGGCTGAGACAGAGAACCCAAAGGTTATTGAACCTCATTAAAAATCATACATCCTGACTAAACCGTTTTCCCCCACACAAAAAAAAGCTAATATGGCAATGTGTGAAATTACTAATTAAAAGTAACTTCAAATTGGAGCTGATATCATTGCATTTGGAGAACATATAAATGTAACAGTCGTAGTTTAAAACATGTTTAAAATATGACACATGCTCACGTTCATCAAATATAAAACATGAACAATTTGGGAATTCTAAGCCCTCTAATTCTGTGCTGGTATCCGATATTTTTCATCTGTTAATCTGCTTGATACACATACATACATTCTTTGTGTTTTCTAGACAGGCCCAAAAAAATATAGTTATATTTTATTAGGAAATGTAGCTGAATTTACATTAATGTTTATGTTACAAAATTAGTAAATTATATTTTTCTTAATAATTAAGCACTAGATGCATGAAAAATGATTGCCATGAACAAAGCTGTGACTTGCGAGCCTTGTCTGCCACGCACCGTGGTCCTTGTTCCAGATTGTTTATGTTTTGGCGCAGCTCTGATCAAGGCAATCAGACGCTGAGCAGCAGAGGCTCATTCCATTCAGGTGCACCTGATTTCCTTGCTAGCTGCGCCCAAACATAATCAACCCAGAACGAGGCAGGTGGGGGGTGTGTTGGTCATGGTCTGGATGTCACAAAAAGCAAAAAAAAAAAAAAGTGCCTAAAGTGGATTGGAGCATAAATCTTTATAGTCTGTAGTATTCAGCCTGCTTTAAAATTAGTTCAGGCTGTTTGTAAATGTGGCTATATAAATAGTCCGTAAAGCCATATTTTACAGGACATTTGCATCACTCATGTGCAGTGATGGGAATAACAGCGTTAAAGTAACGGCGTTACTGAAAAAAAAGTAATTTTTCAGTAACGGGTAATCTAACCAATTACTGTTTCCATCGTGACAACGCTGTTACCGTTACTGTCAATAACATGCGGCGCGTTACTGTAATTTCGCTGTTTTCATCCGAACAAGCCCTTAGCCACAGGAGCGGCAAACATTTTTGTTTTCTTTAGTGAGGGCGAGACAACCGCCTAAGGGATGATGATTGGCTAAGATGGAGTAAAATTTCATGGTAAGCCAACCAGAGGCAGAGGTGGGCGGCTGTTTACACAAACACGCACAGGAGAAACAGCAATGGCGAGTTAAATTAAAGGCAAGAATGTATATGTTAAATGTACATTATGTCCTGGAAATA
>JBBPDH010000018.1:6314810-6328540 GCA_037974565.1 Clupeocharax schoutedeni
TAGGCGATCTATGAGAATATTATGATCTATAGTGTCGAATGCAGCACTAAGATCAAGTAAGACTAGTATTGAGATGCTGCCTTGGTCCGATGCTAAAAACAGGTCATTTGCAATCTTAACTAATGCGGTTTCCGTACTATGATGAGGCCTGAAACCTGATTGAAATTCTTCCAAAGCACCTGGAAAGCAAAGTATCTTGCTTAGTGGTGCCACTGGCAGTCCTGGCAATTGAACCCAGGTCCTTCTGATCACAGGGGCAAGTCCCTAACCACCCTACAAGACACCAGCTGCCCCATTAGATGTTTGCTGAATATCTCATGCATTAAATATTCAGTAGAGCAACAAAATAAAGCTGGTAAAACAGAAGACAGTTCAGCAAACAAGATGGGTAGTAATGGTTTGCAGACTTGCTGGAACAAAAATACTTGTCATGTTAACTGGGCAAGTATAGCAAAACTGAACAACACTTGATATTGTAACACATATTTGGCTCTGTCAGTAATGCAAAAAGCTTCTGCTGAAAGAAATCAACAATATTAAAACATATTGGGCATAAAGTATATCTTGTTAATATTTTTATTTTGTTTTGCAGATCTGTTGTATTAAAGAAAGAGAATTGAGGGAGTGTGTTATGATTTAATTGCAGGCCCGAGCCAAAGACGAGACATCTAAATGACCTAGATGTCAAAACCTTTGAGGTGAAATGATGAAATAAGGGTGTTTGGCCTTAAATTCTTCATGGGACACTCTCAGAATTGTTTAACAGCTTTATGTGAGAAAACACATTTTAGGTGTGGAAAATGAAATCAGTCCAGATTACTGAAAATATCTGAGCTCCAAAAACAGACCAGAAAATTGGAATAAGCTAGCCATTATGCATCTTGAACGTTCCATTCTTGGTAAAAATGCGATTTTTTTCATGGGTGACGATGAAGAATGGTCTTCAGGGGCTTGTGGAGAAAATTCAATCAAGACTTAAAACAACTTCTATCACCTCCATTACTATATTATCCAGATGGTCTACAGGTAGTGAGAACATGTCTTTGACATGAAAACGGTTTATAACTTTATACTGGCATTAAGCTTGTATTACCTAAAAAGTAATAGAGCTATTAATGTTTTGGTCATAAAACTATACTTAGAATTTAATCACAATGCATTGTTTATCTGAATTTATTCTGAATTTAATCCACAATACTGTGTAATAATAGTATGGACCCATACAAGAACAGTTGAAATGAAGGAAAATTTATTATTTCAGGGTGGACAGAGGCCTGAGGATGACCTGGAAGTGGCACGAGCTGGGCGGGAGCTGAACCAAGAAGTGAATCGACTGATGGTGGCCATGAGGGACATGTTGGCTAATATTCAGTTCCAGGAGCCACAGAGGGAGGATAACCCCGATAGAGATGAAGAGGAATGGGACTGAGAAATGACCAGAGAGTAGGAGAAGGGAAAATTATGCTGAGAAATGTTATAAATAGCATAATCTAGATATCTTAAATCTAAAATGGATAGTTCTTCTCTGTCTTGAAATTAATAGAAGAACTGTAATTTTGCAGGCTTTCCATCTGTTGTTCCCTGCCGAGATTAAACCTCACATTATGTGGCAACCGTAATGGCCCTGCCTTGAGTTTTTCAGACCTTAAAGGAACTCGGCAAGTTTATATCATGCTCTTTGTCTGACCTCCTGGTCATCCCGATTAAAAGGAAGGCATTCATCAAGTCTATAAAATCCTACTTGTTCACAAGCACTTTGAATAGAAGCATTATTTTGGCTTGGTATGCCAATGACAATATTGTGTCTTTGCATTGTCAGAGGATGTATCAGAAGATCAGTGTTCAAATTAAATAGAGCTTATTATTTAGTTATCTATCAGAGAGAGATAAAAATCAAAATATAATAGCATGCAGTGGTACTGCTTACTGATTGCAAAGATAACATGCAATCTTTAACCTTCAACCTTCAATTTGTGATTGATTTGTTGTCAGGTCCCATCAGTGGTTTTTTGGTGAGAGCATGTACATGGAAAAAGAGTTTAATGTGAGCAGAATAGTCTTCTTGCCTAATACACATTACCCAGCTCTCTTGTTCCACACTGTTTTTACAGTTACAAACACATTCATTTATTGACTGCAACAAAATTGTGTTGCCACTTTCATCTAATTTTAGAAAAATGACGAACATTACCATTCAATACATTATATATAATTTGTAAATAAAGCAACCAGTAATTTGTAAGTCATGCCTCATGGGTAAAAATGGGTGTAATGCTGATATTTTTCTGAAATTAAAAATAATTTGTTCTCTGGAATATTTTACAAATGAGTGTTTTAATCTTTAACTACATCTATGTTTTCCTGGATTGTATGAGCAGCTCTTGGTTATTGTAACACTAACTATTAAATCAGTGTTTAATAAGGGTCAATGTTTTGCACTGCCAATATACTGCTTAGTAGTATCCTTATGATTGTTTTTATTCCTGCTTTGTGGCATTTTGTGTGACCAGTTCATATTTGACATTTTGACACTCTTGACTCTTGTAAAAAGTGCCTTTTTACAGCCTGTATGTGATCTGTGATATAAGGCAGAAACTCCCATAGAGCACTGAAAAACAGGCTGTGTGCAGTCTCTTGCATCCCCCCCCCCTCTCTGTTCAAGAGGACACATGATTATTTAATGGTGTTGTAGACTTTGGGAGGGAAAATAGATGTGAACTGCATGCTTTGTTTACCAGTTCACCTGAAGCTACGGACTGTGTCATGAGGAGCATTCATGTGAGGTGTCGCCACTCTGGGGCTAAGAACAAGTGCACCTTCAGGCTTCTTTGCATCCTCATAAGGCCTCAGTTTCCCTTATTTACATCCAATCTTATCTTACATATTAAAACACATGCTGTGTTTAAAGAGTTGGAAGTGCTCAAGCTATTCATAATCTAGCCTAATACGGTGCAGACAGATACTCTACTAAAAAACTTTTGTAGAGATTGAAATGGCTAAATACCTGACCAAATGGCTAAATACATGACCAAGATATTCAAGGTTTCTTGAATATCTTGGTCATGATACAAGACAAGAGGTTTCCTTTCTCACTTGATAAAAAGCAATGGTGTTCTGATAGCATTGATAACTTTACATAATTTGACAAATAATTTGTATTTATAATACAATAGCCTTGTTTTTGAAACCATCAATTTATAATTGTGAAGTGGTTCTTTAAATCAGAACTAATGACAGATTTAAATGAAACTCAGAAGGTTGGTTTCAGTTAAGATTGAAAATTTTAGTACAGTGGCAGCATTTGCCTCTTCAACTCAGTTGACTTGGTTCCAATGGCAATTTGATTTTGAATCTAGATGTTATCACAAATGCTATAATCGCAGAAAATGTAAAACACTGGATATATTGTGGTCTTATGAGGGCTTAACTAGTAAGAACCTTAACCCTGCATTCACACCAGCAGCAGCAAAAGCAGCACAATTTGCTGTGGCTGCCCTGTTAACAACGCTGTTGAATATTGTGGATGTTCTGACGTAACTGAAGTAGTCAAGTAAGTTCATTCTGAATGCTTGCTCTTTCAAACTATTAATAAAAGTGATTTCCAACACACTTCATTGTATGATATTAACACAGACGTTACTTCACGAACAGCCCATGTTATGTATGACTGTTGATTGTAATGACAGTGGTAACGTTTTTGTTTTGTGAAATGTGGCCACTAAAGTTCATAGGCACTTTCCACATTTTCAGTTAACCAACTCACGCTTAACACCAAAAGTTTCAGGTACCTTGGTCTATGCTTAGTTTTTTTTTTATCTTTATTCCTGTAGGCAAACAGGGCACATTGTAAATAATGGTAAACAAAACTTCACAAGGTTGTGTTCTTCTGAGTTCTTTTGAGCGGAATGTATTGTGTCGCCAATGCAATATGTCACTTGAGCATTTCCATCAGAAAGTGCCCCAAGAAAGGTTGATTATATATTTCTATTGGTTGGTTCCTTACAAGATAAATGAAATTATGAGATTTAGAATAATCATAGCTAGATGAATTGAGCAATTGGATCTCTTTAAAATGCTGAAAATCATCTTTATGGTTTCAGCCATGACTTTTCATTTTATTCATATGCAGAGATTAAGAATAATTAAGGCATAATTATTTACGTGACCTTTCTCTACAAATTTCACCATTCACAAGCTACAGCTAATATACTGTACATTGTTATAATCTGCATGAGAAATACATTGTAGCCTTTGAAAGTAACTACTTAGGTATTGACTCTGTATAACAGCACATTGGGTTTAATTTAATGGCTGAGATTAAAGTGTAAGATCCCAACTTAATGCTAACTTTGTGGAAATCACACTTTTATACATATGTTTGGATAAATTAGCATACAAATATTGCCTTGGATACTTTATGACTGCATTGATCTGTGACCTGGACACATCAGAAAATGCTGACAGTCTTCCCTGATGATGCTCTGTAAGCCTTGCAGTACTAATAGTTCCTGTTTATTTTGGGTATGTATACCTTCACAAGTTGAAAGCTTACTCAGTAAAACTCAGTTTGCATAAGTGACAGTTAAAACAGTTAAAATAGTAGCACTACTTGATTAATTGTCTTGTTTTAGTTTTATGTTTAATGGTTGTAAGCTTTGTTTCATCTTTAGTAGACTTTTTCTCTTCATTCACACCATGCCCCCGCCCCCCTTAACTAACATTGTGTTTTCTAAACAAGACATTTAACCTGCAGTTGCTCCAACTGTTCCCATATCTAATGATTGTAAGTTGCTCTGGATATGGGCAGCAAAATGTAGAATGTAATAGAGCCATACATACCATACCACTGACCATTTCAGTCAGTGCTTCAGTCATTTCAAGCCCCCTGAAATCACAATTCTCAAACACTTCGTTTGTATTATTCTTGCACAGCACTTCTAGTTCAGAAATATTCTATATATTCTTTTAAAAAACCTCATGTCACATTTGTCATGAGTAAGCTCCTAGCTATTTCATTTTTGTAAGTCACGAGTTTGACATGAAGGGAAAAGCTGTTTTTAACATTTTTATTTCTCAAATACAATATGTCTGTAGGCATTGGCATTTTGTTTACTGTCAACTTAGCATTTTTAGACTGAAATTGCTATTGCTAATGGGGAACATTTAAACATTAAATACAATAAACCACCACATACTTATCAGGGTTTAAGCTTGGGCTCTCCTCGTTCTCTATGGCAACAACTAGTCAAAGTCAAAGTGAAATTTTTTTTTTAAGAATTAACCTCAAGACAAATGTAAGAACGAGCCTTTTTTCCCTTTATTTCTCTATTGTTTTTCACAGAAAAGGCTTTGCCAGCACAGCACACTGGCTCCAGTGGTCAATCCTAGATCTGGAGACGGGGTTTGGAAAATTAACATGGATAGTTAACATTTCCAACAAATTTGCACTTAATGGAGTTAAACAAATTCAATTCTGTAACAACCTGTAATTTCTGCACGTCGTCCCAGTGCCAGTTGTGCTAACGACGGAATGTGGATGAATGAGTTCATCATCATGGTGGTCCAGTGCTGGAGAGAGAGGGGGGCCTCAGTTAGATGGTGATATGATTACGATGGATTCCCCCTCTCAGTCATGGGGTTGGTTTGTAAGAAAGGAGGAGTTTGATTATCTTCCTCTTAAGAGGAACAACTCTCGGGCGAGCCGGTGGCTTAGCTGGCCTTTTCTCCCACAGACGAGAGAGCATTTCAACCACTTATCTTTTTTAAAAAGTGCATGTGGGACAGAGCCTCCAGCCGGACACACCTGAACTCGTGCAGGCCAAGAGCACCCTCCTGTCATATGGAGCAATTGGAGAGACCCTGGCGTGGAATTGAGTTATTTTTCGTTTTAGATGCGGGTCAGATTATACAATAAAGTCTTTTGTGTGGTTACCAAACCAGCAGATTATATTAGAGAGAAGCAGGAGTGTGTCAGAGGGGAGTGCTGGACTGCTTTTCGGAAGCCACAGTCACCGCTGGAGCCTAACAACCCGTGATCCGCCTGGAATTAACCTCCAGACAAAGGTAAGTACAAGCAGTTTTTCCTTTATTTCTTTATGGTTTTTATTCACTAAGTCTTTTTCAGTAGTAATTATACTATAATTACTACAATATATATGATTATGACTGACAGTCAGGCCGTATTGAGAAAACTGCACGGTGAGAATTAAAATAAAAAAATCTAAAGGTCCTGTCTTTTTGTCAGTATTCAGATTAGCTCTTTCACTTTTTACACCAACAGTAGCAGGAGTAGTACACAAAATAACAAAATACTTATTTATTATTTAATTCGTATATAAAGAATAAAAATATGAAAAATATGATAAATAAAAATATTAAATATTTAAAAATAAATTTAAAATATGAAATATTTTGTCATATTTAAACTTGAGACCAGTCAAGCTGGATAACATCCGTGAATGTGAAAAAGGAAAACCGCGAGACTGAGGTTTTGTGTTAAAGATTAAATCAAATGAGGGACACTCTTCATAAAATGTAGTTTGTATGACAAGCCAACTTTTATTCTTGTCAAACTGCTTCAAAAAACGGATACAGGAATTCTGAATTAATTTAATGTGTTCGTGTTGTTTGTTCTGTTTTTTGGGGCTTTTTGTGTGTGTAAAAGAGACATCATCTCCTTCGTTTGGCACCAACGAGGACCCGATCAACCCTCCCCCTCTCCCCTTCATCCGAACCATGAACGACACACTGCATCACCACTTCACCTTAAGGGTCCAGGAGCACAGCCCCTCTGAAAACGGCTCAATGAACGGGTCCGTGGGGGACGGGAACGTAACGGGCATCGCTCAGATCATGATCCCGCAAGAGCTCTTCCTCATGCTGGGCCTCATCAGCTTGGTGGAGAACATCCTGGTGGTGGCGGCCATCGTGAAGAACAGGAACCTGCACTCGCCTATGTATTACTTCATCTGCTGCCTGGCCGTGTCCGACATGCTGGTGAGCGTAAGCAACGTGGTGGAGACCATGTTCATGCTGCTGACGGAGCACGGCGTGCTCGCGGTCACGGCGGTGATGCTGCGGCATCTGGACAATGTCATCGACGTGATGATCTGCAGCTCGGTAGTGTCTTCGCTCTCCTTCCTCTGCACCATCGCCGCGGACCGCTACATCACCATCTTTTACGCGCTGCGCTACCACAGCATCATGACCACCCGGCGTGCCGTGGCAGTCATCGTGCTCGTGTGGCTCGCCAGCATCACGTCGAGCTCACTTTTCATCGTCTATCACACGGACGACGCCGTGGTAGCGTGCCTGGTCACCTTCTTCGGCCTCGCGCTCGTCTTCACCGCCGCGCTCTACCTGCACATGTTCGTGCTGGCGCGCGTGCACTCGCGCCGCATCCGCGCGCTTCACAAGAGTCGGCGCGCGGCGGCCACGAGCATGAAGGGCGCCGTCACGCTCACCATCCTACTCGGTGTGTTCGTCGTGTGCTGGGGGCCCTTCTTCCTGCACCTCATCCTCATCCTCACCTGCCCCACCAACATGTACTGCAAGTGCTACTTCAGCCACTTCAACCTCTTCCTCATCCTCATCATCTGCAACTCGCTCATAGACCCCGTCATCTACGCCTACAGGAGTCAGGAGCTCAGGAAGACCCTCAAGGAGCTCGTGCTGTGCTCCTGGTGCTTTTCTATTTAAATTGACTTTGAAGTTAAAAACACAAAAAGAAGTTAGAGACTTCTTTTGCGCATTTGTTTTTTGCGCATCCTTTACGCACTGATTTTTGCGCGTTCTCTGCGTGCATATCTGCTACTTAACATGACAAATGATAACTCTTTCTCAACCCCTCTTTTAAGCACATGTTGACATCTAAATTTACCTCCTGTCCTTCCCTCGCTGCACCAGCCGGAACTGTCCCTCAAGGACCTGAGCAAAGAGCACTTATAGAGCAGCCCTGAGAGGCCTGTTGAACCACTGTGGACCTTGGATTTTTAAACTGTTACTGCACAGTGGAGTATTCACATTCACACCTTATTTGACCTTCGCTCTGTATTTTCTATTCTGTTCTAAAACAAGCAGAGACATTTGTGCACAGAAGTTTGGGCCCACCCATTTATCAGTAAATAAATGATACACTGCTCTTTCAATATTTTTTTTTTTACAAGAAAACGTTAGAAATACTTAAAACAAACAGAACTGACTAGGTTTAGGTGTAATTTTACAGTTTACACTGTAAGATCAGTTTATTGACTGTCAGAGCTTATATATGAGTTTCTTCAAATAGCCACTCCTTGCCTTTGTCACAGATGTGTGCCATTCTTTTCAGCAATTTTTTGGAAATAACTTGTTCAAACAGTTCTGTCTCATTTGCTGGACACTCATCAAACTTGCTGGCCCAGCTCCACTTCCATTTGTTTCAAGTATTTATAATGGTTTTTTCTGATAGAGCAATGCATCATTTATGTTTGAAATAATATATACAAAATACTCTAATGTTTTGAGTGGTTCATGTTTGATTTTTTTTAGAATCTGTTCCAGATTTACACCTTAACATGAGACCATGAGGAAGAGTTTCATTAACTGGATATATCATGTAGGACTTGTGTGATGTATGAGAAGCTAAAGCCTGTCACAGTACAGCATGTTTGCATTTTGAGCTCTTCAGAAACAAATGCTGTTGATTTGAAATAGTAAACCAAATATGAACCTTATTTTCATATGAGTGAAATATATTACATTAGCATCGTTTTGCTCTTTAGTTTACTTCATTGGCAGTTCATGTAATATTTTTGTTCCCTGTGGACATGATTTGCACATTTAATTCTGGTGCATCTTTTTTTAGTTGTATAAGAAGAAAAAGAAATTATTCAGTTAATTTCAGTTATGCATTTTAAGTTTCTTTTCAAGCAAACAAAATTATGGTTTTCCTTTAGAAGTATCTAATTCTAAAGTCATCTGTGTCATTATAAAACTGGCAAAGGCTGCCTCATAGATAATAGTTCTTATTATGCCCATAGCTGGTGTAGATAGCTAAGGCATGTAGTCATGTGGTGAGGACAGTGTTTTGCCCTGGAAACTTGAAATCTATATTTGGTGTCAAATTAGCTGTTACTTTGGTATTTGCCTTGAATGTACATTTTATGTTCTGTCTGTACTTAAGGCATGTGCTAATCCATTTGGAACTGTGCTTAACATGAATTGTCCTCTGTTAGACCAATTACACCACATCACAAGATGAGGCTGTGGGCTACACTATTAACTCAATAAATGAATACCCACACACTGTGTGAAGTAAGGATCTCCTGGCTGGTGCCGTGTCCACACATCCGCTTTCGAAGACCAATTCCAACTGAGTCACTGTTTTAAAGCCCTGTAGATGTCCCTTTAATATAGTGACAGTTGATTATTTACATGCTTTTGCAAAATGCAACTGCTATGTGTTTATACAGCGGCCAATTCTGGCCTCAGTTCATGGTGCTGTTATTAAAACCAATCTTTTATTTTGTAAAAAGAGGTCAAATATCTTCTTGAACACAGTTTTGCAAACTTTTTCTTTAAACATTTTGTGTCTTTAGCTCAACAATTTCCTGAGGCTATTAGCATATTAGTATATAAGATCAAGCAGAAATGTTTGAACCATGTCTTGAATTAAGATCACATTATCTTTCAGAAAGTTAGCCTATTATTATTATTATTATTATTATTACTGTGGGTTTTTTGTGTGTGTGTGTTTCTTTTTATTGAACATTTTTGATATACAGTGTTTATTGAGGGGCTGTGATCAAACTTGAGGGCTTTTGAAGAGATGTTTTGTAGAGGTTGTTTTAAAAAAAAAAAGCAACTTTTCTTGGAAAACCATTATCAACATATTTAAAATGCTGTTAGACCAGATTACATCGATCCTACTGTAGATGGGGGGCTGAATTAGCAGTCACTATGAGGAAATTCATTAAAACATTTGTGTTGTGATGGTTGGTAAACAGAAATTTAGCTCAGGATATATTTTGTGTTGCCTTTGTAATTAGCTTCATAAATAAAGATGAATAATTATCTATCATTGCTTGTAGTAATTCGGTTCAAATATTGGATGCCCAAAGCAGCGTAACGCCCTCATAGACAGAGGCTGGGAAAAGGATTTAGTCAAACAAAGGCAGGCCTATTCGTCAAATCAAAAGGTCTTATGAAACCCAGTTTTCAAAGCAGTGCTGGCTGTTGTGTGCTCAAAGTCCATTTAGTTTTTTAACAGTGTTTTTCATCCATTAGTGGGGGCCCATTTCAACACTACATAGCTGTGATGTATAAGCAGTGTAAGTTTTTGGACTGATAAACACCACAGCATCAGCCCTTTCTCAATAGTTGTAAGAATTCTAATCACAAATTAAGGCTTTATTGCTTGTTCCTTTCTTTTGTACAAGAAACAATTTGTTTGTAACAATGAACAGTACACACCAAAATACTGATGTAAAAAGAAATCGATTTGTCTTAAGCATTACACAGTGAATTTGGGCTGAGCGGAGAGCTCCTCTGTGTACCGGGGTTTTCTGGAAAGCATTTGGTGACTGGAATTCCATTGGATAAATAAGTGCTTTAACAACAAGGTTTTGTTTTGATTATTTGTAAACATCATACAGAAGCTTCTTTCACACCCCTGTAGCTCAGAGCGAGGAAGATCGCGTTAACCACAGTAATGTGAAGTGATCTTTTCAAGTGTTCGGAGAAACATGGTTGTGCAGTTGCTGTACAGTGTTGAGTGAACTCTAGCAGTGTGGCCAGGCAGTCATATGACCCTACTGCCTGTGGAATGCTGTGATAACTGTAACTTTAATTACCTCCAGGATGTACATTATATTCATTGCTCTCTCTTCTAGAGAATGTTATCTACATATCCGAACTTCCTTGTGAAGACACAATTGGTATATTATACAGGCCACAAATACCTACTTTAGGAAATAACTGCCCAATAGCTGAAATGTGCACAAAATGTGCTCCACACCTCAGTGTTTCTCAGTGTCTCAGAGTGTTTCTGGCACAGCGCTGACTGAGCTCAAATCAGAGCAGACATTTCATCACAAAGCTACTGAATGTAAAACATTATCCTTGATCCTATAAACCATATCTGCACTGTTTTGACTGTTTATTATGTTTTGCCTTTTATGCAGTTTATCTTTCAGTGAATCCAATAAATTTCAGTTGATGTTCCTTAGTTTATTTAATTTCATCAGATTTCTTATAACAGTCTGGGTTTGAGTAGACAATTTAATAAGCCCCAGTTTAAATCCCACCTTTGGCTGTCAGTGTTTGCCTTTTTATTGTATTAAGCTGGCCTTTTAGACAGTAGCATGCTGTAACTGTGGTAATAGGTCATGTCCTCTTGCTAAGACTCAAAATCAGTGCTACAAGTAGTTCATACGCAATTGTGTGGTGGCCTGTGGGTAGGACATTCAGACTGTCTTCAGTTTTGTTTAGACGAGAAGCAATGAATATACACAGTGACTAATAATGGCAGAGTAATGTAATCTTTGGTACTGGATCACTAATCCGGAAAACAAGACCAAACTGATATCTTGTCAGTTGATTTAAGCTTAAAATTGCATTGAGTTTTACAAAGCAATTACTGGTACTATAACACTAGAGGGTACTGCAGATCACATTAATAAAATGAGCCGGATTACCGCTCTATTTCAGCAGGGGGAGCTGGGGATCTCCTGTCAAATTCTGCTTTTAAACCCCCGTTTTCCTCACCATGGTGACTTTGCATTAGTAAAACTGTGTATCTGTACTCTGTGCTTTGTATAGGTAACAGGAACTTGTTCAGAACTCTATAGTGATGGTTTTATTTTATTTTAAATATTTCAGTACACATAGTGTGGTGTCTGTTGCTCATAAAGTTACCTTGCAGCTAATATGAGGCATTCAAATGTCTTGTATCTATAAAGATCAAAGCATGTCCAGAAATTCTAATTAGCAGCTGTGTATCAGTTTATTGGTGAAGTAAGTAGTGTTTTCCATTCTTCAGAAGAAATGTGTTTTTTGTTGGACAGTGTTTTGTACATTCTAAGTAAATATTTAAATCATCCTGAAATATTTGGATTTGTGTGAACACCCTGTTTGTGTCAGTGATACTCATTTACATTGATTCTTGCTGTGTTGCAGGCAGTGGGCAGCAACAGGCTTTCACTGGCAGAAGTCAGCAGCTGATGGCCTGAGCATCTCCTGCAGCCTTCAGAATCACTAATCTTTACATTCTGGTGCTTGACAGTACAATGACTGCGGTAACTACACTGGTTCTTGATTCTTTAAAGTGAATCTCTTCTTTTTTAAAGTATCATCCCAGAATACAATGGTGCTACTTCAGCAAAACAATAGTGTGCCCAACCTGCAGAAATAAATATTTTTGTAATATCGAAGTTTCAAGATTCATTAATGTACATTGATAAAAATGTGTCCTGGGTGTGTAATAAAACAAGTTCAACAAAACAAGGACAACAGATCCAGCATTATCATAAAACCTACAAGAAGTCCAACTGTACTATCAAATTAAGCAACTGCTGCAATTAAAACTATATCAAACAAAATAATAAATACAGTACTGTAAACTGTAAAAGTACAAGATACAGAGAGCATCTTGATTTACTTATTATTTAAATTGTTGGGGCCTCCCTGTTATTGACTAGTATTCATGTCCTTGGGCAGCACCATCTGTGTGTGGAGAGCTCTGCTCAATTAAGCACTTAACTGCATCTGTCCTCCAGGCCAGAGATCAATACATCATAGTTAGGGCGGGGGTGACCTCACTGCTGAGTGTGCAAAAATGGTGTTTCTTTAAGGAAAAATACAGTAGATATGAGGGGTATAAAAATTCACACATTTTCAGGTTTTAAACATATTTTTATTCTGTGGACAAGATTTGTTTTTGCTTTTATTTGATTTTCCATGAGTGAACAATGTCTTAACTGTACAAAGATGTGTACTGTAATTTCTTTGTTTTTTATTGTGTACAAAATAATGTATAAACAGCCGAAAGAATTTAATATGATTTTAAATTCCATTTAACTTCAATTAATATGTCACATTCAATTTGCTGTTTTTTTTTTACTATTACACCCTTAATGGATACCATTTCACTATTTCTCAAATTCCTCTTTCTATCCTTTCTTTTATTCTTTCTTTCTCTCTTTTTCTTTCTTTCTAACATATAAAGAATCTGATATCAGACCTCAGCCCGGTAAACTCTTTGGTGTGGGCGGGGTTACAGTGAGTCAGGGATTTTTCTCTTTTGTTGTCCGACCACCGCTACGCTGCCTCTGCAGTGTGTCACAGGACTTGTTTCTACTGTCCTGAGTCACACATACCTCCATTCAGAGAGCTGGTGTGAGATCACACAAAAATGTGCCCGAGAGGGCTGTGGAACTGGAAGAGTATGGAATAAAATAATGTTCACTCAGCAGTTTGTGGAAACATTACACCAAAGGGTAAAACTGTATATTGTGAAAAGCTGTTGCAATAAAAGACAGGCCTTTTATTTAAACCTTTTAAAATCCATAATTTCAAATCACACTAGCAGCTCCCCAGCAGAGACAGACTTTTATAGAAAATTTAAGAGAAAATAATACCTCATGACAGCTAAGCAGAATAAAAGTAAAAACAAGGGAAATGGTTTCTGAGTAGTGGCATATATTATCCATACATACATACATACATATATATATATATATATATATTTATATATA
>JBBPDH010000018.1:6403558-6420972 GCA_037974565.1 Clupeocharax schoutedeni
CTGAGGGAGGCACTGTGGAACCCAAGCATTCTCAGAGTTCCATCAGCACACTTTACCTTGGCGGCATCCCAGCTGGACTGCGGGTGAGCGAGCTGAAGAGTGTGCTGAGGGAGCGTAATGTCGTGCCCCTCAGGCTCACCTGGCAGGGAGCACAACATAGGGCCTTCCTTGAGTACGGTGACGGGCCGGCAGCTGACCTTGCCCTAACTGCCCTGCAGGACTTCTGTATCAATGGCCACACCCTGCAAGCTGAGCGAGCTAAGAGCCAGAGGAGTGGCCACAGGCCCAACCAAACACTGCAGAGGTCCAGGAATAAAGAAGTCCAAGTCAGAGCTCGCACCCAGACAGCAACAACCAACACTGTCAACACTGTTGGGCCGGCCATAGGGGGCTGTTAGAGAAAGAGTCTGCAAAAGGTCAATGCAAATGTTTATGATGTCAAATTTTTGAAGGCATAATTGCATAATAGTCTGTTTGATAATTATTTAAAAATTTTAAATTAGCCGTTTAATTGGGAGTGAAAATAAACACTTCTGGGCAGAAGTTCTGGAAAGAAAAAAAAATACACTGTCTTGTCTGTGATCCTTTAAGGTATAACAAATGTTTTAACCTGAAGAACTGATGAAATAGCCAGTAGTCTAAAAAGTGCATTATACATTTCTCAAAATGAGTTAATTCTCTATATTTCATAAAATGTTATAAAAGGGTATTGTTCAGGTAAATTCTAGTTTGCTAAGAGAAATACAGTAAAAGTTGAAAGGGGCTTTCAAAATAGCAGTGTGGCCTGGGACACAGTTTTGCTTTTAGGTGAAATAGCTTTGGGGGTGTACACACAGGCCTAAGGAGATTTCCAGCATCAGAAGGTTGAATATGCTGTGTGTCATGTATGGCCCTTATAAGGTGATGTGTTAGTCACGTGTTGGGAGCTGGTCCAGGGGGGTGAAAATTGTTCATCTGTGTGTCTGTGTGGATCCTCAATCAGGTTCTGGCTTTTGTGTGTTTCATAGCTCAGCTGTAGCTGCAAGGTTAACCATGTGTACAAGCTTTTTATGGTGCCGTCGGGACTAACAGCTGTGAATCACTGAAGAATTTTATTCAGTTATTCAGCCAAGATGAGCTGCTCTGTTTAATGTCACCAGGATGGGATGAATGTGTGGTCGGTAGGCAACAGGCCCGAACGCACAGTTAACAGTTCAGTGGGAGGTTATGGTGAAGGTCATGCTGCTTGTTTTAAAGGCTTTATTCCTTTACGGTCTATGTTTCTGATGTATCTTATACATGAGTGTGAGCCAAAATGAGGTCTATTAAAGATTATAAGTTCTGTTCACCTTTGTTGTACAAACACATATTAGACATGTGAGACTTGATTTTTGTTGTTTCTTTTCTCTTTTATTTCTCTTTCCTATCCTATCATAGCTCATTCTATTATTTTTATCCTATCTTCATCTTTCTCGTCTTTTTTTCCTCTCCTTTTACCTATCTTTCAACCTCCATCTTCTTTTGCATGTTTTCTCCTGCTCTTCTTCTTTTTCTTCTTCTCTTCCCTTCTTCCTTTTCCTATTCTCTTTTGCCTCTTTTTCTTCTTTGCCTCTTCCCTTCTTCCTTTTCTTCTTCTCTTTTTCACTTATTTTTCTTTCTCTTCCTTCCTTCTTACTTTTTGTCCTGTCTTCTATTTCTTCTCTTCTTCACTTCTTATTTCTTCATGTTCTCCTTTTTTCTGGTATTTTTTTTCTACCCTTTTTCTGAATCATGTATTTGCTGCGGGTGGCCGTTAGGTGGCGCTCGGTGCTCTGAAAAGACATATCTCGGCCATTCTCGCTTTTTACTGTTTTTGTGAGAAAGTTAAAACAATGCATGCAACTGGAATATTGATGGATTAAAAGTGACCGATATCAGGGTTTAATTCTAGTTGAATAATAAAAATTATTATAATAATAATAACATAAGTACAAATCGTCATCGTTTCTCCCGAATTTAAGATCTGAACTACCCAATAACTCTGAGAAACAACCCTGATGTTGCCAGGTTTGTGGATCAGAGAATGTCTAATTAACTGCCAAAATGATTTAATTGACTTTTTGAATAGTTTAGTTCTATGCAACAGTGTGTACACTAAGAGCTACAGGTGATGAAAATTGGGGGTTTGCTACGTAAAAGCACGTAAACAAAACGGGAAAATGGTTGAGTCAGGAGGAACAATCTGAAAGACGGCCCTGTTCTCTGGAGAGAGCACCGTGCAGCCCGGGCTAACCCAGTCATCAGGCTGGACGTCCCACTGTACCAGCTCAGGAGCTTTAACCTAACCTCGGTGCTCTGAAAAGACCCGCTGTGTTTCAGCTGTTCTGACTGAGTTTCTGTTCAGATCTGTATTTAAAACTCAAACTCAAAGGTGAACGTCTCTGTCGTCTCTCTGTTCTGATCTGAACGATGTTCTCTAAAGACATCTTCAGCAGGCTGTGAGGAGAAGAGTAGGACGTCTCAGAGCAGTGTCTGCTCTCCTCAGGCGAACAGATCTGGCAGTTTAATTTGCGTATGGACGCACTGTGTTGGCTGTGCAGCTCTTTACTTAGAGAAATAAATATAGCAATCCATCTGCAACAACTGGGGACGTCTGAGAGGGCAGGATCCTGGCTGGAATAGGTGGACTATAATAGCCTATAAGAGTGCGAGCTTTGTGGTCACTTTAATGGACCCAAGTGCAAGTGCAATATCTGCCAAAAAAAAAAGAATAGTGGCGGTCAGGAGTCTTTGTTTGTGGGTTATTTGGTCATTCTCGCTTTGTTTTTGTGAGAAAGTTCAGAACAATGCATGTAACTGTAATATTGATAGATTAAAAGTGGCCGATATTAGTGTTTAATTCTAGCGTAATAATAATAATAACCAATACACATCGTCGTTTCTCCCGAATGTAAGATCTGAACCACCCAATAACAACCCTGATGTTGCCAGGTTTGTAGATCAGAGAATGTCTAATTAACTGCCATTTAACTGACTTTTTGAATAGTTTAGTTCTATGCAACAGTGTGTACACTAAGTAGGAGCTACAGGTGATGAAAAATGTGGTTTTGCCATTTAAAAAAACTTTCTGCTTTGTCAGCACAGTGCCATCCTATTCTGAGAGGAGTATACGGTAATGTTTGTAGCCCTGAAATAAACTGTTCAAAACGTCCATATACACGCAAACTGCATGCCATTATTGCTTTTATACAGTTTTATACAAATGGTGCGTACATGACCTAATGTCCAAAGACATCGAAAATAAAAAGAAAAAAAGCTACTAAAACATGTTCCCTACACCATGTACAGTTTTTACAGTGCTGGAAAATGACTCGTGTCAACACGGATATACAAAACACCAACCAATCGAAATAACAGTGCTTACATTTTAACCTTCATTTTTACACTGAATTAAGACAGCGTCTGGGCAAATATTGCCAATAAAGCGATCAATACTGTGGCTATAAATTGTACAATAAAAAAAGAATAAATAACTTGCGCTTTGACGATCAAAAGTGCCTTCATTCATTGTTTTCCTTTCTTCTTCTTCTTTATGATTGTCTAATGGATTTAGCCTACTTATTACACTAATTAACCAAAAGTAAAACATAAAAATGGTCTATGATCATATATATGATCCTGAATTGGAACAAATAATAATTAAAAAATACATGAGACCATTTTTTTCACTGAAAATGGGGTCCTCCCGGTCCCGGGATGTGTGTTTTTGAGGCCAGTCTCACACAGTCACACTAGAGTGTTAATGATCCGCCTGCAGAGCCAGTACCGAGGGTTTGGGTTCTGTTCTTCTGTCTGTGTGTTTGTCAGGCTCCTGCTCTTCTCCTACTCTTTACTTGTACCGAGTATCTCGTCGTGGTGTGTGTGTGTTTTGTGGTCTGGAGCTTCGTGCATTTCCTCGGCGAGTTATCAGCCTCACTGGGTTCCAGCAGGGCCCGAGTTCTTCCCCAGCGGTACTGCCTCAGCAGCGCCCGGTCGGCTGTCCCGAGCGCAGCGGCCGTCACATTACGCACGGCTTGATGTCCTGGTAGGCCACCTGTTGGTGGTGATAGTACGACCCGCTCCCAGGTGAGTGCATGCTGGACGAAGTCATGGCGTTGAAGGAGAAGACGAACTCCTTCCTGTCACACATGCTGGGGGATTGAGAATGGTACCGGGGGATACCTATGATCACACATACACACACGGTTTAGCGACAAGTCAAGCTGCAGGATAAACAGTCTTCTACTCACTCGCGTAGATTGGCTACAATATGCAAATAATAAAATATGCCAATGTAAATAGATTTCAGAATGTATTACTACTATTGTTATTGTTGTGGCAGAAATATATTATTTCAAATATGTTGTCTAACACTACTACTACTAGTAATAATAATAATACGTTTTATTCATATTCATATTATTCTTCTTATTATTATTATTAACAACATTATTATTCTTATTATTATAGTTGTCGTTTGTCATTTAACATTGAAATGACCAGAAACAGTCATTGTTCGTTTATTTACAATCGTGGCATTTTGATTTTTGGCGGGACACTACATTCACAGCTTAGTTATATTGATGTCCATCTTTAGGACAGTTCTTTGTGTCTTAGCACATTATTCAGAGTTATTCTGTTACAGATTTTTGTTTGGTGCCGGCTGCTATGTGTAAATCTGTAAGAAAGAGAAAATCCCTGGCAGCTTCAGATAAAGGCAGAGCTGCTGGTCTATGGGTTCAGATGGTATTTAACGAGAGCCGTATCTATTTGTGCCCCAGGGTGGGGTATCTTAATGGACATTGTCCGGCTTGCACGCGATTCCCGCAGGACACGGCGCGAGCCCTTGGTATTCTCACTCACTGACCCCGCGCGCCCCTGTGTTGCCCCTCTGTTATCCGGTACTCAGTATTTTATTAGAGTGTTACATTTACTGACACCTCTTTAAGTTATGTAGTAGGCTATTACAATCTTCCTGCTTTTTTTAAAAACCAAATTCAGGACAAGACACGGGGAAACGAATTTAAACCTTTTCTGTGGTCCACTTTAACCCGAACAGTGTTTTTTGCTGATTTTTTTCCCCATAAAGTAAGTAAATTCTACGAATTAAATGTTCATTGAGCATTTTAGAGCATCCACAGCATTTCAAAATTCGTACATTCTGAGTTACCAGGTAAATAGAGATTACCTTAAGCATTTATTCCAGCATTGTGTACTCATCCGAATACTAAAGTCAGTTGTGAAAGCAAAGTACTTTTATTGGTGGCTTATAGTTGTTTTTATAACAACACAATGGCCAAGTATGTCTGAATCCGCTCCTTTAGATTATTTAATAATAATTATACATTGATTATTTGAGGTCTGCATTTGATTAGTTATACGAATTTGTCTTGTATAAAATAATATATGTATACACTTTAGCATGTAAAAATAAAGCAGTTACCTTGTAGGTCGCTCGTGCTGTGTCCGTTCTGGTGCAGGTAGGACTGGTCCAGGGAGTGCGTGGGTAAGGTGGGCTGCAGGGGATTTGCCCCGGGATTGCAGGGCGAGAGCGGCTGTTGCTTGATGTAAGACGCTCCGTTGTTTAGCGAGGCGGTCGGGGCGGGAGCCCAGGACGACGTGGGGCTCGAGTAAACGGGATGAGGCTCCATGACCCCACCGCTGGGCAGCAGCGGAGACGCGGCGTTGTCGTGGTGGGGGTAGTCGCCCACCGAGGAGCCCGTGCAGCCTCCCATATACGAGTGTCCGCCGTTGGCCGACAGATGGGACATGGAGTGTCCGGCCAGGCCCATGCCATCCATGTTGCTGGCCAAGTGTCCGTTCATCATCCCAATCCCGCTCTCCAAGGACAGGCTGTTGGGTGGGCAGGATAGCCCTCCGCCGCCGCCCTGGAAGTTGTACGAGTCGGGGAGGTGGTTAAAACCCAGGCCGTTCATCATGCTGTACATGGAGGGCTTGAGCGCCTGGCACTTGCGCCTGAATCCGCGCGGCCTGCGCCGGAACGAGCCCTCCTCGAACATGAACTCGCTCGCCGGGTCGATGGTCCAGTAGTGGCCCTTGCCTGGTCTGCCCAGGCCCTTGGGCAACTTGATGAAGCACTCGTTGAGGGACAGGTTGTGGCGCACCGAATTCTTCCAGCCTTGGTAGGAGCCGCGGAAGAAAGGGAAGCGGCTCTGGAGGAACTGGTAGATCTCGCTGAGGGTCAGCCGCTTGGTGGGCGAGCTCTGGATGGCCATCACGATCAGAGCGATGTAGGAGTACGGCGGCTTCTCGGGGCGCCGGATCCCAGCGTTCGTCTTCTTGGTCTTCGTGGCTGAAGAGGCCGCGTCCATGGCCGCCGGTTTATCGGGGGCAGACATGGGGCTGCTCTGGGCAGGGGTCTGTACTGGGGGCTGCTGGACCTCGGCCGTCATTTAGAGTGAGCTGTCCAGGAGCGGAACTCCCCACGACGCAACTTCTCTGCTCAGAACTTTTTCTGACCAAAGAAACAAGAGAATAAGCTTCCTCACAACCAACTGTGTATCATGACCACACTGCTGCAGAACACGCAGAACATTAAAAAGAAATTTCGCCGAGAAGCAAAAGGTTTCTTCTGATGCAGTTCCTCAGATAGCACAGTCCACAAAGAAGATTTGCGTTTGTTGAAAAAAGAGAAGAGTGGATTGGGGGGGAAAGCGGGGGGAGGCTGTCAAAGGCTCTGGCTCCCTCTCTTGCTCTTCTCCTCTCTCCTGTCTTCTCTTCTCAGCTCGTCCTCAGGAGATCGC
This sequence comes from Clupeocharax schoutedeni, assembly GCA_037974565.1. NCBI lineage: Eukaryota > Metazoa > Chordata > Actinopteri > Characiformes > Alestidae > Clupeocharax > Clupeocharax schoutedeni. The sequence continues at coordinate 6,410,320 of JBBPDH010000018.1, forward strand.
CCTTATGTGTAGCCATGAGCGCCTTGGCGCTCTTGAGCAGGAGGTGGGCAAAAGAGAGTGCGAGGCTCCTCCCCCAGCGGCCACTGAAGTTCACTCCCTCTTCAGCCCTGCTGCTGGGCAGCCACCAACATCTGGCTGCCTGCTCCTTTCCTTGTTTTTACTCTTTAAAGCTGGAGTTGCATTAAACTTCACAGATCATACAGCAGTTTGTGTAGAAAGGATATTAGCAATCAGTTGTGTGGTAGCTGAAATGAACATCAAAGCATCTTACAGGACAGAAACTTATTTTTTGATGTCTATATTGTGAATCTTATACTGACTAGTGGAGCTTGCTATCATAGGCCCATAAATAAAACACACAGCTCATTTATTTGGATATACTACAAGTTATATAGACTATTGTTCGGACTTTTATTTGATCTACTCTGTGTCTAAAAGGCAAGTCCATTGCTCTCTTTTATAGTCCACAGTGCAGACATGTGTGGCACGTTGTCAGCGGTGGAGCTCCACGGAAAAGTGTGTTTTACACACATTGCCACCCACCGAGGTCCTAAAATCTGCATTCGGCATTAAACGCATTCTCCGAAATATATTTTAGAGAGAGGAAAATAGCTCGTTAGCCTAACATGGTGGAGAGCATGGTCCCGTTTTCTTTTTAAGACAGACAGGAACATGGGCAGGATGTTTATACTGCAAAATGTAAACATTTTCCCTGGCCTTCCTTAAATAAAAAAATCAAGCAAAAGCCCCACAAGAGCTGCTAATACTCGACTAGATACAATGGGTCCGTTTGATACAGAGCTAATCTGTGTTTTTGTGTTTTAAGATTCATTTAATTGTAAATGTGCCGAGGCTGCAGCGCAACCTCCAACCGCGAGGATCTGGCATTTTAAGAACCGAGACTGAGAGAGGAGCCCCGTATCGGAGCCTGAAGCCTAGATGAAGCTCAGATGGGTGAAGGCTGGTAGACCACTGAACGGATAGACCGCTGGTCCTTCATCGGTCATGGGTGAGTCAAAAGGGCTCCGATTTGAAAAGCGTAACTTCATAGCCGTCGTAGAGACGCAGAAGGTAATTAAATTCAGGCCTAGAAAATAGCCTTTACAATATTACATACTACATAATCCACAATAAATAATACAATACATAATTAATGCATACCACCACAATGGAATGCCTTATAATAATAATTATACACAGCAAATTCCCCAGTGATGTGTTGTATTCTGACCCGTCAAGGTGAACGCTGTGGACGTTATTTAATCACAAAATGTTCACTGGATATTTTTACCGATAAATTATTTTAGATTTTCTTCCAAGCAAGGAAATGATATGAAACTGAGAATGTAATAACATGAGCATAAAGTAAAAGTATGAAATCAAGAACAGGAGTAAATTAAAGTAAATAAAAGTTTGAATATCCAGACACGTAAACAAAACGGGAAAATGGTTGAGTGAGGAGGCACAATCTGAAAGACGGCCCTGTTCCCCGGAGAGAGCATCGTGCAGCCCGGGCTAACCCAGTCCTCAGGCTGGACGTCCCACTGCACCTCAACTGCATCACATTATTTCCTCTTTTCTTTTTAAAACGCAGTTTTGCAGCAGCTGTGAAACATTGTTGACGTATTACAGTATTAAAAGTACAATCACTGAATGTACATTATTAATTTTATTATTTTGATTATAATTGGTCAGTAGTTTTTTTATATTTCATCTTAAAATTTGGTCAAAATATCAAAACTATAAGAACTCTGTAAACATGTGCAGTTCCAGACATTGAATCGGACACCCTTAGATAATCAGCCCATGTTTAACATTCCACCCAAAACTGTCTCCTGATCTATTCTGTGCCATATTTTTAAAAACCCTAGTTGATGGTCCTGAATGGGTTAATGAACACGCTACCGGCGTTGTCCTCTCAAATTAAGTGAATAGACTGAGCAGTTTGATAAGTTTTTTTCCCTCTTTTTTTTTACATTTCCCATCTGGCAGAAACTTTGCGTGACGTATTGCCACTGGAGGCCTAAAGGAAAATACACAGTGTCCCGTCATTCAGGAGACAGTAAGGCGTAGGTAAGAGTAAAGCATGACTCTGCTGTGACTAAGTGAGTGATCTCTCACTGATAGAAATCCCACTTCAGAATTCAGGACCTTGCAGGTCCGCTTCAGAGCACAGTGGACCACCCAGGTCTTCTTGTCCCCTGCGTTTAATTAGGACATAGCAGCCCTTAGCTCGCTGCCCTCATTTCAGCGCACCTCTTTCACACTCTTTTAACCCCTCTGGCCTTCTCTGACATGCCCACTAAAAGCTAATGCGCGTTGATAGCAGGACCTCCAGTGTTTACCTGTTTTATAAGAGGGGGTGGGGTCCAGCATCTCCTACAGGTTACAGAGGAATGACAGGCACTTACTGTAATTTGTGATGTCCACTATATTCCTCCAGGGAACACCACATTTATTTTTTATTGTCTGACATTTAAGTTGCAAAGGAGTTGCATGCTGGTGGATCGTTACTTTATTGAAAACATTTATATGAGACATTATATAAAATATTTAAAAAGAGTCTAAATTAAAATGTCATACTGTGATTAATTTAGCTTGTTTCAATTTTCCACTTAGGCGCGTGCCGGTTCGTCCATGTGGGTGTTTTTTCCATGACGTCCTGCGGTGAAATATCTGTAAAATATCTGCGAAATATCTGACATGCGAAGCATGTTGAAGTCCAGCTCATCCTCACTCCGCAGACTTGCATGCAGGAGCACTGAGCGTTAAATTCGATTAAAAACTCATTTTAAAACGTGTATTTATTTATTTAGTGCAAAATGCATTTCGTTGACTTTATTGTCTTGGTGTTTTTCTTTTCCTCGACTGTGATTATTATTAAAACTTTGCTGGGGCAAATTACACTGTATAAAACAGGCACACCTAGTTTTTATATCTTTCCAGTTATATCAAGACAATTTAGATTTATTCGCATGTTCAAATTTAAATTTAAATATTTCAGGTTTACTGAGAGCTACATTTTCAAGTCCCTGGTGACTTATTGAAAATACTCCTATTTCACTGACCAATATTTAACAATGGAATTAATAATCCTGCAAATATTTAGTATAATGTATATATACTTATTATAAGTTATACATGCCAATGCTATTCTAATTATAGGTTTCGACTCGATAATGACTAGAATCTAGTATTTTATTATTAAAGTTTTTAATATTATTATTTATTATATCTATTATTATTTCTATTGCCATTTGGTAATACAATTTATAAGTCAGTGGAAATGAAATGTTGCATATAAGCAAATATAATCGCATAAATTACATATGTTTGCATTTTACATGTGCTGCTTTTTAAAGCCCTAAAATCACCAAGAATGTACAAAGCTATCCTTACCTTCATTACTCCAGCCATCAGCACTGAATATTGTTAGACGCTGTTAGATAATGTTTTTTTTTATTTTTGGGATATTTGTGGACTACAATAAAACAACAAAAGAAAATTAAAGAAAAAGGTTCAGTAGCTAAATGGAAGGACAGCAAAGAGTTAAATTATTGAGGAACTGAGTTTAAATACAAATAACATACAAGTGCACATTTCACTGAAGTACCTATAACTGAGTAATACAGAGCGACCCACCTCTGAAATTTTCTTTGTGTATATTTTTAATCTTGTCTGTGGCATGTCAGGTTGTGGTAAACTGGACCCAGCAGTGGAGAAGCCACTCTAGGACCTACACATTTTCATTTACAGATAAAAATGCTGCAGCAACAGGTTCCAAGTAAGAAGGAATTTTAAATGCCAATATCTTTATTTCTATCTAAATATGTTAGCAAAGAAAGAAATGATAAAATTCTGTTGAATTACATTTGAATACTTTAGCTTCCAATTGCTTTTGGAAGAGTTATTTGAATTCTGCTCTGATACTGACAGCCCCTGGAGTACATTGCTGTTGCTCCTGTCACTAACATTAATATGAATTAATCACTGAACTTTAATATTTTATTAATCACTGAACTTTAATATTTTATTTTTGAGCCAAAAACATCCCAGAAAAAGGGGGAATAGAGCATGTCACACTTCTGATAGATGCTGGGTTTTCCACAGCAGTTTTATTTGGATAATTTAGAAGATTTTGGAAGATTTCGGAATGTGTGCTCAGTAACTACCTTTATTTTTTATGTTAGTCGTCATTGAAGTAAAATTTAAAAAATGTATACGTTTAGTTTTGGCAACTGCACTAACATAGGAAAATGTGTCTATTGGGCTTCTCTCAGCATCACATTGTCAGTTAAGCAACAACCCTAATTGTGCTGTAAGAAGCTAAAGAGTATGCAATGGAACTTATTGTGTGCAATGAAGATGCACTTCAGTCAGAGCAGATGAAGTGCTAATCAAGCATTGGTACAAAATATACCCATACTGACTGAAACCTGGCAAATGTCCAAACATAAGCGAGTCAACATATTTGCACTCAAGTAAAGAATGAATGTTAGTGTGTAAAAGTGTACAGTTCTTCAAAACATGTTTAGATATCTCTCTGCTTGCTACTGGGAAGCTGCTGATGCAGCCCACCACTCCTCATGGTAAGATGTAGCTGGTATAAAATGAATTAGCTGATATTGGAATTGTTCCTGAAAAATGTAATGGTCACCGAGCAGAGAGATCATTCTTGAGCACTCGGGGGCCGAGAGGTTCACCAAAAGGGTGCAGCGGAGTTGTTTGAAAAGTCCTGTGACAGACTGATCAATCAGCTGAGTATCTGCGCGCAGGTCCACAAGTTCATTGTTGCTCTACATGGTGGTCAAGCTCACATGTGGCTAAACATGGAAAAAGTTTAATAATATGAATTCACAAATAACACAATTATGAGAATCTATATTCATAGAGTTTTAACTTTATTCTTGGGCAGAATTATTTGGTACCAGTTTGAGCTTGTATATTGCTCATACATCGGACTCACTCAGACGAACCACAATTCAAATATGCTGTAATATATAATGCCTAAAATACGTTTTTTTTATTATGAGGTCAGCTGGATTATTTTGGATCTTAAAACAGATGGAGGGATGAAAGAACGCGCAGGATGCTCAAAGGAAAGGCATGAACAAAAATGCAAGAACAGATTGGAAATTAAATCGTAGATATGTATTTCACGTTGTACAACATTCATTTAATATTTTTCTAGCTTGGAAAAGTAATGCCAATTTTCTCAAACAGAACATCGTTCATCACCAGAAAAAAACCTTCATTGGTTTAAAAGTCCAGCATTTGTTTGTCACCCCCTCTGCCATTGCTCTGCCATTGAACTGCCGTTGTGCTGAGTGGGCGCCCACCTCCTCATCACTTTCACTCGCTCAGTAGGTGGCCGTGTATATTTTCCTTGCAGTGGTGTTTATGTGAATGCAGAGGGGACGGGATTAGAGGCAGGAGGCTGATTGCGCGCGCTGGCCTCTACCGAGCTCAGCTGGGGCTCCCACCCATCCGAGCAATCACCCCCGATCACTTTTTAATTCACTTGGCGAGAACTTGCCATTGGACTTTCAAAGTACTTTTTGGGTGGTGATTTCTGCCTTGCATCCCATTCACAATGCTTCATCAGAGTTTCAGAGCCTCGCGCTGTCAATGCTCTCTGTGCATGGCTAATTCCCTTAGAATTAAATCAACACACACACTAGCCAGCTGACTGTATTACATCCTAATTTAATAATATACTTTAACAGCCAATATAATATAAGGTAAGATAAGATAAGATAATGTGATTGATGTAATGTAATGTGATGCAATGTAATATAATATATTAGAATATAACAGAATATAACAGAACACAATAAAATACAATGCATTACAATACAATACAACATCATATCGTAACACAATATAGTATAATAGAAGCAGAAACGAGAATCAGAAAACTTAATTCCCGGAGGAAATTGCTTAAAAAAACAATATATAAATGATGATAATAGGGGGGCTAGAAATCGAAATGTCTGTTTTATTGATTGTGAGGTTATCGAAAACATTTATGATTACTTTTTTATTAATGTTAAAGAGGAATATACTCTAAACTGGACCAAGCAGTCCAACAACCGCAGTCTTTTCCTCTCCCTCTTTGCTGCTACAGCACTCTATTGCGCACGCACAACATAAAAATAGTATCAGGAGCGGAGAAATCTTCGGGATGGTCTTAAGTGGGCGACATAACCATTGATCATTTGACTGCTAGCTAAACCATAAATGCAGACTGAAGTGCAGAGATGACCCCATGTCCCTCTGCCTCAACCACGTATTCTAAGGGAAGCCCCCTTCACTTTTCTGTCCCTGCGCTTTTCTGTCTCCAGATATGCATGTTTTCTGTTGTATTTTTACATATACGCGTTTCAGGACAGAGACAGTCTTGTTTTTAATGTTTGTCGTATTTTAAAGTAGGCCGTGACTCACCAAGGGAAGGGGCTCCAGCAAAGGGACTGCAAATTAGATTCGGCCAAAAGCAAGTGCAAGGTTTTTTAAAGCTGAAATAAAAGCGTGATGTCTTTTTGTGTCATGACTATATGTGCTGGGGTAATTTGTTTTTAATTATTGATTAATATGATGGTTTTTGAATGCCTTGGTAATTGACCAAGCACTAAAAAACAATTTATGACACTAATGAAAAATTTCTATACTTCCTACCATGCGGGCATTTTCACGTGCCGCTTCTGGTCCAAAAATAATTCCTAGTTATTTCGCTTGAAACAAGCTGTAAGAGTTGGGCCCAGGCTAAGAATACGCTTGATCTGTCCCATTTCATTCTGTTTTATCCATCTTAGTAACATTTCCATTCTCTTCAAAATGTTGACGGGTTGTTCTTTATTACATATCTGCTTAACTGGTATATTATAATAATATAATATTGGTTTCTTGGTTAATGCTCATACAGTGTGTAAATAATTTCCAATTGCTATGAACTAGCTGGAGATATTCATGAATATAAAAATGTATTAGGAGTAAATCGGAGTGGCATGAGTTTGTTTAATGCTGTTAAAGTTTTAAAATGTAGAGTAAAATAATTAAATAAAACATTCAATTTCATGTATAGCTTGGATTTTAAACACATATATGTGTTGTAGAATAGTGCTGTTAAATTTGCACTGTAATAGTACTGTGAGTTTGTAAGATAATCTACAACTAATTTAAACTGCACTTTTATTCTTATCATTAACTAATACAATTTTCAGTCTAGGAGGGACTAATTCTCACCCCACTGTAGACTGGCCTCAGAGCAAAGACTTGTTCGAGGCCAAGGGAAAACAGTTAAAAGTTAGAAGTGCTGTTATATGTTTGTTAAAGCTGAATTTGTGTGCCACCCTATTTGTGTCCTGGTAAATAAATTACTATTTAAACCTAAAACAAGCACTTTCCACAGAACACTAATGCTAATCCTTCAGTGTTAGTTTACGTTGTTTGAATTTTTGTATTTTCAGTACTTATGTAATTTCTTCTTCTTCTTTTTCATCTTAAATTCTGTTATTTTTTGCTGTGTATTTTTATATACAAATACTTAATTCACAAATAAACTTTTGTTTGAATTCATGTTTTGATGTTCATTGCTCTCTTCTTGAGAGAAATCCATTGTAAAAGGCTAATTATCTTGCTTACCCCCTTTCATAGAGCAGGTTGTAATCTCCCCCTAACGTCTGCAAATAACAGTATGTGGAGATACAACAATACCCCTTACCTTTGCAACTTTTTGATTAGCATACCAATCTGGTGAGCGTATAAGCACACATCACATCTGTGGATTTTTTTAACAGATCCAAACTATAATTTTGAGTGTACTTGTGATTTTCTTCAGTGTTTGTAACTGTAACCTTTTTCTTTTGGTCTAAGTATGGGGAGTAAAAAGAAGGGAGAAAAATGTGAACAGTGATTCTCCCATCATTGCATACTTCCATCAGCATTTTCACCGCCTGGCTGTTGTCAAGCTTATACACTAATGATCACTGAAATGTATGAACAGAAAAGCATATCGCTGCAATCTATCCCTTGGTAAGAATACCAGAGAAACCACTGTATAATTGACATTACTGTCTCTCTCACGCACTACTGAAGACCACTTTCTGACTATAGCTGAGAGGGGCCATGGGCTGAGCTCACTAATGCTCCACATGGTGATTAGGAGATGAGCTGAAAGAGCCCTCTGTAATGTGTGTTTTTGTTGCCCCTTACAGTGAAATATGGTGCCACCTATATCTACTTATTTACACATCAGCATAGACTCACCATACATGTACATCTAATCTGACCAAGAGGACTGAAAAGGGTCAAAAACCTAAGACAGAGAAACCCACGCACTACTGTGGTGCAGGTTAGACCAATTTAGGCCAGAGTGATTTGATGAGAACAGGAACTAGCTTGCTTTGCATGTGTTCCATATATATATATATATATATATATATATATATATAATACAGTGCCTTGTCCCTTCTCTATCTCTGAAGGAGGATTTTCCTGTGGGGGCTGATTCGGAAAAAGCTATTAAGAATTCCCAAACAGTTAACAACAATAGAAGATGTCACTGAGCAATGCCTGTTCACAGTCCTCAAAGGTTTTCCTCTCCAGCTTGGCTCAGCTATTTTTAAACCTTGTTGAGAAGCCACCTATAGAATAGCCACAGACTGAACATTTGGGAATAGAAGCATCTGCAGCGGGTAACAGACTGGTTTTGTGGAAGCTGTGGTGTAGTTTTCTTTTGTGGTACGTATCCCATATCTAACAAATAAGCCTTGGCAGCCCAAGACAAGATAGTTGTACAAGCTCCATTACACTGAAACCAAAGGCATATCGCTATTGTTTGCGAGAAACGTATAGCCATGTGGTGGTTGTAGATCAAAAATTACGGAATGCCTCTAAATGGTAATGTAACTCGGCCCGTAATGCATGCTCTCCGCAGAGGAAGGCCAGGGTGGGAAAAGGGGCTGGGAGCATTTCCTGCTTAGAGGGGGTCCCAGTGATGCATCAGACCAAACTGGCATCATGTGACACAAAGCATGCCAAGGCACTGTGCTCTGGTCCCAGAGAGAGAGTATCAAGGGCACAACTGCATGTCAGATTCTTTTCTAGATTTAAGTCAGATGCAATTCTAGGTTAGAAGCAAAAAGACTGTTTTAAGACTTTTAGGAGATGCCATGGCTGGGTGTAGTAAATATCGGTTCCAGTCAAGAAAGACCTAAGAAAGACCTACCTGTGAGCTAGCATAATATGTTCAGCCAGCGTCAGTCAAGTCACTAAACTCTTATTGCATAAAACAGAGTCATACGTCAGCGACTTATTTTATTGTATTTCCATTTTAGCCTGGGATGCTAACTCAAAAATAAGCTCACTTACAGACAACTGCAACAGTATCTGTACATCGTACAGTTGTCCATTTTACAGTGCAACTTGAAGAGAATGTTTTGTACATGTACAAGACCTGAAGTTGTGTAATAGTGGAATAGATCACAGGTTCAGAGGCCAGGAAGAGACAGTTTGTAAGCGTTTGTCTCCTGTGTGTGTGTGTGTGTGTGTGTAAGAATATATGCATGCACATACACACACACACGTGTCTCCAGAACATACACACACGTGTCTCCAGACGTGTCGACAGCCTGGGCCTGCTCCCTGGGGTTTGTGTAAATGTCAAAAGGAGCACACGGGGAATCTTAGCCTGAACCCGTCAAAGGGCTTTTTATTTCCACCTGCTCCAGGCCTCTTTCCGTTGGCCTGCTCTATAACAATGGTGCTGGAAAAGCCAGGAGAGTGCTGTGTGACAGGGCCAGGATTGATGCTGGATTATGTTTGGCCCCTCTTCAGATCTGCTCCACTCGGGAAGCGCCTCCCCTACCCTTCCCACTGCCACTGCCACCACCACTTCTAATACAGGGCTTAGTCCCAAGCAATATGCTGATCACTGCTTTCTGCAAAATGCCTTCTCCACCTTGAAAAAAATGCCAATAGCCAGAAACGGTAACTTGGCATAGTCTCATAAACAAGGTTTTCATTACTTGTCAATCAACTCACCGTTCTATGGAGAAGGATAAAAATGATTCAAACTGTCCTGTCGGTTCTAGGCTATACCCAGCATCATTCACCTGAAATTAACTTTTTGTATCTTGTTTTTGCCAGGTTGGATGATGGGAACTGGATGACCGAGCCTCCAGGGATTATGGAGCTGATGTTGGGTGTCTGAATGAAGAAAGCGCAGGTATGTAAGTTACAGCATTAGGTCATGCTTTAGGCCATTGACCCTTGACCCCAGCATGTGTTTATATCTTGTGATTGATTGGACAAATAGTGATGAGTCATACCCCCAAGTGTGTTTACATTTCAGAGTCACGCAAGGAAGGAAAAGAGCTATGACCTCCTAAAAGCGAGCAAGAGAGTAAAAGAAAGAGACAGCGCTTACTGAACTGACTCATCATCACTCATGCACGATTCATACAATAATAAGAAAAGCTTATTTTAAGAACCTAAATGTTGTATTAAGGTTTGAAATGTTTTATTATAAATATGTTTTGGATGTTATCCTGTTTCCATGTCAATGTAATTATGTAATTCTATAATAAAGTTACAGATACTCCCTTTACTGACTGAAACTTTGACTGTCATTCATATTGCTACGCTGGTCAGAGG